>BQNB010050204.1:0-41629 GCA_026074375.1 Tanacetum coccineum | reverse complement strand
GTCCTCCAGGTTTTTTATCTTGCCTCGGGGTTACAGATTAACATTCATAAAAGTCAAATTTTGGGAGTGGGAGTGCCTAAGGTAGATGTTGAAGCGGCGGCTGTTTCCATAGGGTGTTCTATAATGGATCATAATTTTCGATACTTAGGAGTTATGGTCGGTGATAAGATGTCGTGTCATAAGTCTTGGGATAATGCGGTTCTCAAATTAAGATCCCGTTTATCAAAGTGGAAGTCTAAAACTTTATCTATAGGTGGTAGACTTACACTTTTGAAGTCGGTTCTTGGTGCTTCGCCCTTGTATTGTATGTCTATTTTTAAAGCTCCTAAAGGAGTCCTTAAAGAGATGGAGTCTATTCGTAACAAGTTCTTTATTGGGGCGGATTTAAAAGAAAAAAAAATTACGTGGATTGCTTGGGAAAAGGTGTTAGCTTCTAAGAAAAAAGGTGGGTTGGGGGTTTCGAGTTTCTTTGCCCTTAATCGGGCTCTTCTCCTCAAATGGGTGTGGAGATTCTTGTCACAAGATGGGTCGTTATGGTATCGGGTGATTCAAGAGATATATGGGTCGAAGTTCATTGACCACCCGGTTAATAAGTCATCTACTTGGTGCTCGATTTTGCGTGAAGTGCAAGTTCTTAAGTCTAAAGGGTTCGATTTTTTATCTCTTTGTTCTAAGCAGATTGGTGATGGGTTGGAGACTAATTTCTGGACGGATATTTGGAAGGGCGACATTGCCCTTTGTGATATGTTTCCGCGTGTGTATGCTTTAGAAACGAACAAACTTATTTCAGTGGCTGGTAAATTGGCTAGTCCAATTGATAGATCTTTTCGTAGAATGGTGAGGGGTGGCATTGAAGAACAACAGCTCTCGGATCTTTCCTTGCTTATGGAGTCGGTGTGCCTTTCATCTTCGAAGGATCGGTGGGTTTGCAAGCTTTCTGGTGATGGTATGTTTAGTGTTAAAATTATTCGTAATAACCTTGATGATTTGTTCTTGCCTTCTTGGACCGAACCTACTCGTTGGGTGAAATACATTCCTATCAAAATTAACGTGTTTGCTTGGAGAGCTAGGAGAGATTGTCTTCTTACCAAGGTTAATCTTGTTCGTAGAGGCATTAGTTTGGAGTCGGTCACGTGTTCGATGTGCTCTTTGTTCGAGGAAGACGTTCATCACGTTTTCTTTAGGTGTGAGATGGCGCAGGATGTTCTAAGGTATATTGGCAGATGGTGGGATTTAGATCGGCTTGTGTGGAATTCCTTTTTGGATTGGAGCTTGTGGTTTTCTTCGGTTAGGCTTTCTGCTAATAGAAAGAACTTATTGGAAGGTGTTTTTTACACTGCTTGGTGGTCCATTTGGGTGTTTCGGAATCGTCTCATTTTTGAAGCTAACCCCCCTTCGCGATCGAAGATTATTGACGATATTGTTTCGCTTTCTTTTCTTTGGTGTAGTAATAGATGTAAAGGGGTGATTTCATGGGAGAATTGGCTAAAGAACCCTCTCTTAATTTCCATGTAATTTTCTTTTTTGTGCTAGCTCCTTGCTAGTTTAATAAAATTTCGCCGTTCAAAAAAAAAAGGAACAACATCTCTATTGAGTATATTTATAATTATAATGACAAACAGCTTCAAAACATATTGTGATTGTCAAATTTTATTTCATACAAGATAAAAAAGCAAATAAATTCTTAAGTTGTGTTTGATTGACTAAATGTAGACGACCCTTATACTCTACAATGTCCAAAGCTGTACGTTTATTAGCTGAGATTAAAGATGGCAAGATTTGCATACAATAAATTTTAAATTTAAATTTGCTTTGAATTGTTTGAGATAAAAGATAATCCAAATCGACCTAATTTTTAGCAAATGAGCAGAAATCGAGAACCGGATGCATGTGTTCCCTGTTTTTGATTCCGATCTAGTTCTCTTTCATTGCAACAAGTCCATGTCGTGCATCCACCTAATGAGTTACATGACTAAATAAAGAACTAGACCGGAATCGAGAACCGGACCAGAACTGAGAAGTACTGAACCGAATCCAAACCTAATAGTTTTGGTTCCGGTTCTTGAGTTTGAGATTTTCGGTTCTTGGTTCGGTTCGGGTCCACCTGTTCTCGGAACCGAATACCCAATAATTCTGAAAACATACAATTTTAATTACTTCCCATATTCAACGCTGATTGTGAAAGCTTTGATTTGCACCCAAAATTAGATGAGGAAGTCGAGAACACAAATTAATTAAGATGATGTTGAAGATCTTATTAAAAACGATGAGATTGCGAAAAATATGAAAGAATAATTAAAGATACACATCAGAAAAGATAAACGAAAATAAACAGTGGAACTATAAGCAATTTTGGTCATCTACTTTGATAAAGTTTAAAGTTATTTTATTTTGTTTTTCGGATTGTCATGCATTATTCTTTTTTTAAAAATATGAACAATGTGAAATTTCATAATGATTATTTGTTTAAGTTTATGCTTTCAACATTATTAGTTAAAATGTAAATTTAAACACTTAATAAATTTAAATTTTCTTTTATACTTTTTATTAGCTCAATAATATTTTTTTCTAATTTTTTCAAAAAATATTCCCTCGAAGAACCAAAATTAGGGTATGTTAAATAGCTGTAAGCTGTAAGCTGTTAACTGTAAAGCTTTTAACACGAGCTACAAGCTGTATCTTTTTTTCAATAAAAGTGTTTGGTAATTAGCTGTTGACTGTAATTATAAGATGCGAAATGACTTAAAAGGACATATTTAAATATATTATAATATGATTGGAAGGTATATTAGTAATAAATAGTTTTAACAGCTCTTGACAATTTTAAAATCTTTATTAATCAGCTTTTTATTTAGGAGCTACTTGTTTAAAATAAAAGCTAGAAGTTGATGCAACCAAACAAAGCTACTTGTTTTGAAAGAGATTATTTTTGTAACAAAAAACTTAGAGCTCTAAAAAAAAATTCAAAAAAGTTGTTGCGCCCTGAAACCAAAAACGGATTTTAACAAACCTTTCATAAACCACCTTAGTATTAAACCTAGATGAAAAAATGATTTTTTATTATTATTTAAAATACGAATAAGCTAATGAAAAGAACCCCAAATAAGCACATCCCAAACCCCTGTCCCCATAATTTTATCTTGAATTCTCAGGTTTCCAACTTCAAGTATTTGATTGTTTCACGGTAACTTTTCTATCCTTCTTAAACATTTCATGTATAGATACTGTATACAAGAATCACAAACAAATGTATAACCTTGCTTTAATAGCTTATTGGTTTTTTGTCTAAGCTTATTTTTGGGCTTACGAGCTTATCTGTTTTCGGTTTATTTTTTATAAGCCCGGCTTATTTTGAAGCTTATTATGACATAATATACTTATAAAAGCTCATAAGTTATACAATAAACCCCAAAAAAATGGGCTTATGAAACATAATCCGAAACCATATAAGCTCGTAAGCTTAAGTAGAAACATTTCCGGGATTGTAAGTGGAAATTTACATTTACTGATTTCCGATATCGGTGAATGCAGTTGCTTGGTGTAGTGATTATTTGATGACTAGTATTGGGATTTATGGCGGGTGGGCGCTGCCTCCATTATCGACCCGACTGTGTACTCGTTATACTATCTTTGCAAGGCCTAATGGCCGGTTATTTGGAAATCGAAAGGTGTTTTCTTTAACCACGAATTGTTTGAGTGATATGGTTGTGACCATTGCTAGTGACCACTCTTATGGGAATAAGGAAGTAATTAGTGTTACTCCACGTATATACGACTACTTGCTCACTAATGTTAGAGAACCACCCGTAAGCTTCTCTTGTTTTGTTAAGTATTCCTATATTTTATATCAAGTTAAAGCATCGGATACTAGTGAAAGAAAGAATTTTTAATGCTTTACAGATTTTGAGAGAACTCAGAGAGGAGACAGCATCGATGCGTGGGAGTCAAATGCAGGTACTTTTGTTTCTGTTTTCAGTTTGGTATATGTTTTTACTGCTGGTTCTAATAAAAAAACATGTTAGGTGTAAAGGCACATAGTTTCTGTTCGATTAGACCGTGTGCCATATTTATATTGCTCTATTAACAGGTATCCCCTGATCAAGCACAACTGCTTGCAATGCTTGTTCAGATTCTTGGGGCACGGAGATGCATTGAAGTTGGAGTCTACACTGTATGTATTTCAATGTTATTTGTGTTTTAGTGCTTCATTTTATTAAATTTTGTTTACTCGTTATCAAATACCAATATCACTTTCAGTTCAGATGTACTTGTTCATACAAATTTATGTAGATTGCTTTCTAAAGGTGGAAAAATGTGTGGGTCAGTCGGGTTGAGTAATGGGTCAAAACGGGTACTTTTTGGTACGGGTTGGACTGGCTTGATTCATAATTCCTTTTGTCCAAATTTTGTGTACTTGACTTGTCTGCACAATGCTACAATCTGATTACAATAATAATCTATTTCCTAGATAGAATGATATAGGAGGCTGTGCATTGAATATAAACTTTAAGCTACTTTCGACACATTTGTCCCGTTTCTTTATAAGCTATCTTTGAACCCGTTACCGATAAACCATAACCTAAAAGAGATTCCCACCTTGAATTATGTCAGATTCTTTTCCAGTTTTTCTTGTCGGTGGCATGGGTGTTAGTGTGTAGCATTTCAAAGGAATGTACCTAACGACCAATATGGCAATATGTACTGCCATTCTTATGCTGTAGGGATACTCGTCATTGGCTGTTGCTCTCGTCTTACCAGAATCGGGGATCCTAGTTGCTTGTGAAAGGGACAAGAACTTACTCGAGGTTGCAAAAAGGTATTATGATCGAGCGGGTGTTTCACACAAGGTAACAAATCTTTCTTTTTACATATGTATATAATTCATGTCCCTCTAACATATAGCTAGGGAGGCATATAACAATGGGTGATTTTACACCTTTGTGATCAGAAGGCCACATGATCAAGTCATGTGATCAGTCTCTTTCGAGAGCTTCACTCTAAGAAAGCCGTGGTCCGTTTGAACCGCAACCACTATATTGTCCAATTTCAGAGCTTTTGTTCTTAAATATAAATAATTATATAGTGCCCTTTATTAGTAATTTTTTTATTAACATGTTTGAGATAGAAGACAATCCAAATCGGCCATTATTAAGCAAATGAGTGGAAATAGTCACCTCTAAGGCTCTAACTGAAATACCATGATTGATACTAGGTGGATACAAGACACGGACTAGCTGTGGACACTCTAAACGCAATGATAGAGAATGGGGAAGGGTGCAGGTGAAATTCTTAACTTACTATATAACGTTATACAGTAGAGTTCCATATGATGAGGTAGACTGACATACACAACTTCATATTTGATATCCATCCTTTTGTTTCAGAAACTTTTACACTATATACACTACAAAACTGAAAACATGAGAATTTTGTAAAGTCTGCCTAGACTTTGAACCTAAAAAGTAAAGAATTAAACGCCCCGCCCTGGCGGGATTGGGTATTGTTGTTGTTGCAGGGGAACTAAAGAAATAACTTTTTAGCACGTAGTAATATTTTGACCTCAAACATAAGTGTTAGTTAACAAAAGAAGCTTGCTGGAGTGTAATGACATTTCTGGATTTCTGCAGCTATGATTTCGCTTTTGTTGATGCGGAGAAAAGAATGTATCAGGAATACTTTGAATTGCTGCTTCAATTGGTTAGCAAACAAACTCTCTTTAAGCTAGGATAAACGTTTGGCTACATGAAATACATGTTACTTATCTTAAGTTTTGCTTGTTTGATTTTGTAGGTGAGAGTAGGTGGTCTTATAGTAATTGATAATGTGCTTTGGCATGGAAGAGTTGCGGATCCGCTGGTAAATAAGCTATAGCATTACGATACACTCTACATATATTTGAAATTTAAGAACTCATGGTTTCTGTCTTTCTACAGGTCATAGACAAAAAAACCGAGAGCATAAGAAGTTTTAACAAAGCTTTAGTGGATGATGAGCGTGTAAGCATTAGTATGGTATGTCTCATAGCCCAAATAACACAGTACAATTGTTGAAAATGATGCGACACTCTTGTCGTATGATTATATACCTTAAATGGCTTTATAGGACATAACAAAGTAAACTTGTGAGCAAAGAACGAAGTTTTTCAAGTTAAAATTTGGATTGAAATTTACTAAAAACATAAATCTGACCTTTTTGTTTGGGGCAATCGACAAAAGAACATGTTGCATTGTGTTTGAGATGGCAGAAGAACTACCCAAATTTTCTTTTTCCAACAGCAAGATAGTTAACCATGAAGTTAAAGCAGTTTTACTGTATTAGCTTCTTTACCTAGCCTACAAAACTTAAGTTTCAAGAGTAATTTTTTGAATAAAAGATGGTCCATAGAAATTTGGACCAAGCTGATTGATGCTTTGCTTGGAATTTTGTTTGCTAGGTACCAATTGGTGATGGCATGACTATATGTCGCAAAAGGTGATTTCTTAACAAGTTTGAAGAATCAACAATTAAACTCAAAGAACCTTGGCATTAGGCAACTCCACCTTGTTTAATTCTTATAAAATATTAAATGATCATGGGTCTCATGCCACAAGCTCAAAGGGTTCTCGACTGTTCTACCTGTAGCCACTGAAGGTGCTTCAATCTGGGTGAATAACCAAGTCACTCAAACAACATCATGGGGATTAAAAATTGTTGAAGTCCAGGAAGAGGAGATGATCGTAAACCTCACTAGAAATTACACTGTAATACTTCTAACATGAAGCTACAGCGTTCAACAATATGATACCTTCTTTTATCTACTTTTGATTTTTGTACCTAATTTCTGAATATCAAGACAAAAGCAAGTCTTGAAACATGAGTTCAAGTTGTTCAAAATTATCTGCAGAATGCACTAGCAGTGTTGCATTCAGTGATACAGTTTGTCATTTTTATTTAAGAAGCCACTACAACTATTTGTTCGACATATTAAAAGATATGCTTGTTTCCTGTAAACTGTATTGATGGTTCCTTCTAAGTCGATGCAATTCTTTCTTGCTGATCTATAACGGCTTCAGATGCATAAATCTGCAAGAAAAGCAGAAAAAATGGTAGGAAATTAGAGAGCCATAAAGCTTAAAAGGAACAAATATATATAGATGTACATACGAAAGTCGTAAAGGACTGGACATAAATCCTGCATGCATTTGATCGGTTGTTGATCCAGTATGAAATGTATACTTTTTCTTGTGTCACAATACGAACAGCCATGTCCAAACATACAAATATAAACTCAAAATTGAGCACACAAAAACTGCACAGGCTTTTGTGTGTTTTGATTTGCAAGAGTGCCTCTATAAGTATCAGCAATCGTACCACAAACTAAACTACAGTCAAGATGCTCATCTCTCCAATTGTTCAATGTAAAACTGACAGCATAGTACTTGTGCAGTATGCATTTAACCCCCTGTACACTTTTGTGTTTAGATTATACTTCATTGCTTCTCTATATCCAGAGGACATGTGATTTGTGATGATATTTATTTGACTGTTATGATATATGAAAGTCTGGGTAGTCAATACCTAAAGCTCAAACTTAGGAATTGAAGTTTATGAATCCAGAAACCATAACATACTACTCCCTTGAAAAGAATGAGAACATTTTATTTGACTAATAATAATTAAATACTCATAATCCCTTCGTATAAGAATTACTTGAGGAACTACAAGACTGATATTTACCTTCAGGGATCATTATGAACAGTGTAAAGTACTTGCTGAGCGTTTTGCAAGACGGCATTGATCTCCTCATTTGAAGCATCAATGTAGCGAAGTTCCTTGATTTCCTCTTGCCATTTTTCCATCTGTTCCTTGTGTATTCTGTTGGCATAAAATTTCATTATAAGTATATAACAGTTTTGAATATATAGGGGATGTTTGTCTTAGCATATTAAGTGGGCTTATGTATAATCTGAAAAGCTCATAAGACTTTTTTGGCTTATGAGCTAATCAAGTGGAGCGTGTGACCTCAGATAAGCCATAAGCTAGCTTGATAAGCTAATAAGCCAAACAAAGTGGGCTTATGAGCTTTTCGAAATTCACATAAGCTTATAAGCCCAGGTAGTAAGCTAAGACATACACCTAGTTAAATTATCTCAAAGTACATGTTTCAACTCACGCTATCACTCGCTCTTCAAACTCATTACTCAAATCCTTGAAGAATGATTTCCCAGATTCAAGAAATTCAGACACCTTCATACAAGAACAAAAACAAATAAGCTCACTGAAGCTTGCAAGTTCACATGATCACATCCCAGATTATATTACCTGACAACATTAAAAAATCTGATATATCTATGACATGATTACCTGCTGAGTAAAGCCATCAATCTTTTCAAGAATTTGACTCATATGAGCCTCCATCTGTTCAGATACAGGAGGATTTGCCTCAGTCTCTTCTTCTGCAACCTCTACTAGTGCTCCATCTTCGGCTGTTGGTTCCTTTTCTTCAACCTTTTTATCAAAGATCAGAAAATTCATACATAAGAACAACTGGTAAATCGTCGTTTGCTTTCAGTAAATAATGGAAATGGTAACAGATAGGTTCCGAAAGACATACAAATTTGGTACGCTTCCTCATGGGTTCGGTATTCTTCATTTCCATTTGAAATGTTTCTGCGGCGACTGAATTACCACATTACAGAGATAAAAGAAAACAAATTATTGTCAACAATGAGATATCGCATCCAAAGAAGCCAAAGGTAACAATTTAGTGTACGCATTCCTCGTTTTTATTTGACAAAATGGGAGATGGGGATTCAGACGCGAGTTGATTTCTATATCTGTATGCAGATGTGCAAGCAATTATTCACATTCTTGAGATAAAAAATCAGTCAACTGGACACAACCTTTACTTACAGATCTTTTGAGTGTGTGATTGGTAAAGGAGTATATAAATGCTATAGTGGTAGAGCACATAGTTGTTACTTCATAAACAGATATGCGATATATTATATATACATAAACTGCGAATCAAAAGGAACGGTCAAATTTTGCTGTAACTTGTTGCATCTATGTTTACATGAATAGATGCAAACCTATACCACTCTGCCAAAGACTACCAAAAAGAAGCCTACTTAATCATGAAGCTAATAAGTTCACCTCACTACTCAAATCTACAGAACGAAAAAAGACAACCACTTAAAAACGTAACCCAGTGAAACAAAATAACGCAATGTGTGGATACAGGGTAATTTGCCCATATAACGGCAATTCTCACAGGTTTCCTAATCTATTCTTATCCTCTGCCTCACTATTAAATCGAAAGGTGTAATTCTCATAGTGAATCTCGTGATTTTGACCAAAAAATTTAAGAACGTACGACCTTTTTTTTAAACAAAGAACGTACAACCTGATCCACTCTTTCTGGTTCCGGTAACGAGATATGCAGAAACAAAGGCCAACAAAAAGGCCAACTCGACAAAATATGTTTTACTGCAGCATAAAGGTAAATCCGAGATGATGCATCTCTTCAACCAAACATGTAACCCTAATATCAACTGTGCAAATCAGAAACGCTACTTTCTCAACAAAATCCATTTAACAAGACATAAAGCAAGGTAATAACATGACACTACAGTATCTAGTCACTGACGGTAGTCTATCACTAGCTATACCAATCCGTAAATGTTATTGTAATTACCTGTAACACGATTTTACATATGTAGTATTAAGCAAGCTACTAATATCCACAACTAGCGATAACTACAAACCAAATTCTACTTATGCACCTAAACTTACTTACACTATACAAACGTAATCGGTAATTCTACTATTTAACAATCTATTAATATCCGCAACTAGCAATAACTTCAAATAATACTTTACATATGCACCTAAATTTACTATTACAGTGATTACCCGTAACACGATACATTTTACATGTGTACCTGAATCTACCACTATCATTAAACGAACTACTAATATCGATTCAGAGCCGTAACTTATTAAAGACCTAACATAACACGGAACTGCAGTATATAATTCTATGCGTAGTCTATCACTAGCTAAATCGATCTGTATTTGTTACCATAATTACCTACAGCAAGAAACGTTTTACAAATGTTCCTGACTCGCTACTACAGTATTAAACAATCTACTAATATCTACAGCGATTCAAACAATGTGTTACTTATTTACGCACCTGAATTAACTATTATACTAGTACTACAATGTACCTGAATCTACTACTATAAAACAATCTATAAACATCCACAGCTAGCGATAACTTCAAACAGTATTTTACACACCGAAAATTATCTGCACGGCGCATTTTACAAATGTAGCTAAATCTACTAGACGACTACCATTAAACAATATACTTATATCCACAAAGAGCGACAACTTTTAACAATAAATGTATCGAAAATCCAGTACCACTTAACAATTTATAAATATCCACAACTAGCGATAACTGTGAGCGATACTATACTTACACACCTGAACTTACTATAACCTGTAATACGATATTTGTTACAAATGTACCTAAATTAGCTACTAATCTACAAATTAAACAAACTACAGATATCCGCAAACAGCGATTACTCTAAAATCTAAACTATGTTTTACTTTCATGGCATGTCATATGGTTTAGTGGTTGTTCAAGCGTTTGCTTGAGGTTAATGTGGCATTCAGCCACATTCCATTGTACTTATTGGCTTTGGGTTATATATATATTTTACCGGGGTTGTTGTCCCCTTTACCCAAAAAAAATATATTTTCTAAACCTACTGCTACTAAACAATCTACTAGTATCCGCAACGACTGATAACTTCAAACAACACTTTACATAAGCACCTAAATTTACTGTTAATGTACCTGAATCTAATACTATCACTAAACAAACTAGTAATATCGATTCAGAGCTTGATGTATTGAAGACCTAATATAACACATAGTTACCGATCATCGTCGATTAGTAGTCTGTCAACAGATATACCTGAATCTAATACTAGTAAACAAGCTACTAATATTCGCGACGATATTTTAAATTTTATAAATGTACCTGAATCTAGTGCTACTAAACGATCAATTAATATCCGCAACTAACGCTAACTGATTAACTTAATCTACTTATGCACCCAAATTTACTATTACAGTGATTACGAGAGATAACTTAAACAATTCATTCGCTACTCGTTAGGTTAGGTCTTAAAACGAGTGATTAACACCTCAATTAGCTACTTAATTACATATAGATGCATAAATCGTCATGAAAATTGGAAAGAGTGAGTAACCTAACTTTACACCGGAAAGTGGATACAAGCATTAGGTTATAAAAGTATGAAGAAATTGTGGAATTAAAGTGTTGAATTATGAATTAAGTTGTTGAAATAAGTAGAGATTATTATAATTTTCAACTTACGATAACGGAAATTGAGAAGTTGAATCGGTGAGAATGGGGATTGAAGGAGAGATTATGAAATGTGAGCGCCAAGTTTTATATAGTTTGAGAATTTAGGGGGAATTTTATATTCTAGTCCCAAAATAATACACCACCTTAGATCGTGACGAGAGTACTCGCTGCTTTGCCTCACCACCACACCGTGTTCGCTTGCCACTTCAAAAGAAGTGGTATCTCGCCACTTAGACGAGTCAAGTAACGACAAGGAAAAAAATATAACCGTTTGCTTTTTAAATGCAACAGTCGGTTTTTAAAATTTTAATTTATTTTTAATTTATACCCACTTTTCATTATAAATAACACTTCATTTTAACATTTTAACACACACTTCTCTACTAAAAAATTCTTATACTTTCGATATCTCAACACATTTTCTCTAAAAAAATGTCTCTACCACCAAATGAACCCGGTTACTTTACCCATATTCTCAACCCCAACCCGCAACAATACTCATCTTCTCCAAACCAATCGAATCCGTCTACATCAGGTTCACAGAACTCAAATTCTTCCTCCCAACCGTATCCCCCTTTTGGAATGCAAATGTCACCCCCGATCAAGCTTATCACTCACAATTGGCGTATCATCAAAATCAACAACACTGCTTCCAAAATTACTCGAATCCAAGAAATACGCAACCACAATATTTTTCACAACAATCATCACAACCACAATTTTTTTCCACAACAATCATCACAACCACAATTCAAAGTACCACAAGCCAAAGATCCCCGTGATGGTAGGCGTAGACTGAAAAAAACGGGAAAACAAGCCGTTGTCGATTTGGACGAGGGCGATGATGATAACATGGCAGAAAAGCGAGCGATGCCCCGTTGGAATCGCGACGAAGAAATCTTGCTAGCCGAGAGTTGGATCGAGCACTCTCAGGACGCCAATATCGAAAGTGATGCTAACTTTTTTTTTTGAACAACAGCTTTATTAAACGACTAGCAAGGAGCTAGAATTAGACAATTACAAGATACGAGTTTTTGAGCCAATCGATCCATTTGAACGAGGCTTTACATCTAAACTTACACCAATAATAAGAACTAGAAACATTTATACATATTTAATTTTGATTAAACTCAAAGATGGATTTTAAAGTTAATAGCTAGGTAGGTTCAGGGTGTTTTGAATGTTTTTTTTCTTTCAAAAGTATATTTTAAACTTCATTGTTTTTAATAAAATCGTACGTATCTTAAAAACATATCAATAGTGGGCTCGTTTTGTTCGAAATTTAAAGGCCTTTTCGTCGGTATATTTTTATCTAAAAGGTCGTTGGATTTTGTTAGATATTTGACAAGGAAAGTTTGTTATATAAAATAGTTCTAAATAGTAAGAAGTATAAGATAATTTATATAATTCAAACTTTTATATAGTTGTATGTCTTTGACCCTTGTGGTTTATTTTAAAGTTATTAGGTAGTTTAAGGATGTGTTTTGAAAGTTTTTTCTTTAAAAATATATATTAAAATTCAACATTTTTTATAAAATGGTACATATGTTAAAAGCATTGCAATATTTGACTCGTTTTGTTCTTAATTTAAAGATCTTTTCAACGATATATTTTTTTATAAAAAAATCAATAGATATTTGTTACATATTTAATAAATAAAGTTTGTTATATAAAAAACTCGAAAATAAATAAAAGTTTAAGATAGCTTTTGTAACTTATTGCATAGTTCAGGGTACCTTTTGTAAAATTTTATTTTTATTTATGTTTTGGGCCGCGCTTATTTATGTTTTTGGGCCGAATCGATACGACACCATATCCATCGGCAATTGATGTTATATACAATGATTAATGCATGTGGGTATTCTGTTTTATCTATCTACTATTTATATAAACGAGGGACTAGGCGATCGCGTGTTGCTGTGACCTTTTTGTATACTATTTATAAACATCTGATAATTTTTGTCTGGTATATATTTAGTAACATTATGAGTCTAAAAAAATATAAGGTAAACATTATGACTTCGAGAATCGCGATATAAGAAAGTTGAAAAGTCTAACTCGGTTATCTTTTGTTAGCTTTTTCTCGTTTTTGTCGCCACTTATTTCTTTGTTAACCTTCCTTCTATCGTTGGTTAAAGAAGGTACACCATATTTCGGGATCTATAACTCATAACTGTTAAGACATCCTGATATCGTTGTAATCCCTATTCCCTAAGAACAAACAAAATTACATTGCATTAAAACCAATGGCTTGTAACTTAATAACAATAGATTTTTAGGTTAGGAAATATTAAGTGCCATCCTGCATCGCATGACACTAATTTCCTTCCCGTTGAACCAACATTTTACTGACTTGTTCCTCTTCCTCAGGCCCCTTTGTTACCCCCAGGTATAACCGTTCTTTCAAATTTATCGCCAAATAGTCCGGGATAGACTCAAACTTTCTCTTTTTTTTTTACCTACATGGTATCTCTTGTTTATCTATAAATAAAATTTCTTAACGGCAACGGTTCTACTTTTTTATACATTGTTAATTAGAGTTGTATTCAGATATTGAATTCCTTAAAAAAACAGGCTCAAACATCTAACTACTAATCAGTGAACAATCCGTGGAATTTGGATCCAAATGTTAGTTTCTTACAATATCAGCATGTTATCTGATGCTAATATTGAAACTGCAATTTGTGAACCGACTTTTTTTGCATATGACTAACATTGTGGCATTTGCGTTTAATACCTTATCTAAATCCAGTTGGGAAAATTTGCCTAAGATAAGGCATTTGGAACTTAATTGGAGAGCTACTTCAACTATAACATTGAAGGAATCCTTTTGGTTTGGCATCAAATTTGTAAGAGAATCCTCTGGCAAGCACGACACAAGACTTTTATATCGATTTCTTCCAATCTCCTCAATCCATCATTATGACTTCCAGCCGACGTATCCTATATATCCCAAATAAAAAAATTAAACAATCCATTAATAATGTACGTACAATATATAAATCCCACTTCAGAATCCATAATATACGGCAACAAATCGACGTGATGACGGAAAAAAAACAGCAGTGATGACAACAGTTTAAAGACACAAAATAAGCAATTAGGAGCATCTATCGGTACATAACACAAGTTTATTTTTCTATAAACAACACTTATAAAGCAAAAAGCTATGCCCCTAACTTATACGCAACAGTTAAAACAACAACAACGACTAACGGACAAATATGAGAGACAAAATGATACCAGAAATCACTTACCTTGCAATGGACAAAAATACCCCCACAATATATAATAGGACCACATATGAGAAACTAAATGATACGAGTAAGTGTTTATCTTGTAATGGGCACTAATACCCCACGATATATAATAAAAAAATTGACCAAAAATGACACATATAGATAAATCTTGCTGATTTATTTTGCAATATACATAGTTCAAAGGATTATTTTGATGTTGAAACAGTCAGCCAACTTTAAAAGGAACCGATTACTTGGCCATCGTTGACGAATTTATAAAACATAGAAATAATTTAAAAATTACTCACCTATTCATAACTTCATTATATTAAACTTTGTACTTGTGACCAATTACAACGCTGATGTATACACAACATATAAAACGACCACTAGCGACCACATTCACTTATTTCGCACTGGAAAAAAATATATCGAAGCACATATTGAATCATAAATTACGACCCAAAGATACACGAACCATATAAAGTCAACATTTAGGTTAATACGACTGCATATCAGAATCCAAAAAACATCACATACCTCAACCAAACACAAAGAATGGTTTAAAAACTTGCAAATATCATGGACCACACAACAACATAAAAAAATAGATTCCCTGGATGGAAATGAGTTACTTATACATATGTACAATTTATTAAATTTTGCACATAAATGTTGACGAATTATTTTGCATTACGAGCAATTTTAAAGATCACGTCAAATAATTTGAAATTAACTAACCCATACATTACTTCAATATACTATTGATTGACCCATACATAATTTTAAGAGTTAAGTACATTTTTGGTCCCTGTGGTTTGATGCATTTTCTCACTTTTGGTCCAAAAATAAAAAAAAGTTTGGTTTTGGTCCAAAACACATAGTTTCGGTCCACTTTTGGTCCAAAAGACATAGTTTCGTTTCACTTTTAGTCCAAAAATTTTAGTGCAAATTCACGGGATTGGACTAAAAGTGGACCGAAACTATGTTTTTGGACCAAAAGTGAACCTTTTTTGAATTTTGGACCAAAAGTGAACTCGCACCAAACCACAAGGACCAAAAATGTACTTAACTCTATTTTTTTATAAAACTCTTATAAGAAATGGACAAATAGTGTTTGTGGGTCAATCTGGCCCGCCTATTTCAACCCAAACCTGGTTTGACCCGTCACCCTAACCGCTATATGGCCATCAGTAATTCTGTATGTGTGCTCCCCTTTCATGGGTCAGTCTCATATGAAAAGTTGATACAGGTTGCAGATGAAAGAAGGCTATATGAACTGGATGGAATCTCAAAGGTTTTGAAGGCAGTTTGTGACGATCAAAATTTACCTCTAGCTCAGACATGGGCCTTGTCTGGACATGCTTGTTTCGTTGCTAATTCTGGAAATATAGAACATAGTTGTAGTAGCTTCAACAGAAGCTGTATAGGGAAAGTCTGCATTTCAACTTATGACCTACCATTCTACTGTCGAGACTTAACCACATGGGATTTCTTTGAATCCTGCAGAGAGAGACACTTGGAAAATAGTCAAGGAGTTGTTGGGAGATCATTCTCATCTCGCGGTTCATGGTTTTGTAGAGATGTTACAGAACTCGATGAAGGCAATTACCCTTTGGTTCCCTTTGCCCGCGTGAGTGGGCTAGCTAGCTGTTTAGCTATCTATATCACGAGTCTTAAATTAGGTGTTGAATATGTTATAGAGTTTTTTTTGCCAACACATAGCACTGACGATGCAGACGTACAAAGGTTGATGAAATCGGTGAAGCAACATATTCAAAACGCTTCTTGTATGCAATTAGATATCATGTCAGTTCCACAGGTGTTCGGAGGACTTCCTATTATGAGTTGGGACCTTGAATCTCCACCATTGCCTATAACCTCATTAACTGCAAAAGAGGCCCCTCAAGATTCAGAGGACATGGAAGAGGATAATATGGAAAATGAGCCATCTAACTCTCTTGTTGTTGCTACAAGTCAGAATATCGCTCCTCATCTGGAGCAAGGGATCGTAAATTTTGATACTAATCCAGGGACAGTACGGAAAAAGAGAAAAAGGAAGAGATCTGAGAGTTCAATTACTTTGGAGGAAATCAAGAAACATTTTGGGAAGACAATGGACGATGCTGCGGCCATCCTTAATGGTGAGTTTGTTGATCATAGGTGCTGTTTGTATTTGTGTTTTCATTTAATATTCTCACTGTTTCTTTGTATATATGTAGTTAGCAGATCTACACTGAAGCGCATATGCAGGAATCGTGGTATAGCCAGGTGGCCATATAGGATTGGCACCGATAAGCCTGATTCGCTTGTGAAGTTGGATCAAACAGATATAGGCGTCCATACGTCTGACGGGTCACTTGCACCGGTTTTTGGGGTTTCCAATGAACAATTAGGTACAACAAATATAACTCATGATCCTGCCAATATAAGTGAAAAGGGTAAGCATATAAGTCCCCCTCGTACAAATCCTCCTGATGAGACTATAGTTGCAAGCAGAGTGGAAAATGTGGTGATTAAGGCAACATACGAAAAAAATACTGTAAAGTTTCCATTTTGCATTTTAGATGGATTAGTAAAGCTGAAGGAGCTGATTGCAACAAGGTTTCAGCTTACCCATGAAAGTTTTAGACTAAAATATAGGGATGAAGATGGTGATATGATATTAATTCTTTGTGACAATGACATGTCTCATGCAATACTGAGCACTTCTGAGCCACCAGACTCCAAGGCTGTAATTAAATTATATGTTCAGCCTGTTGGCCCTCAGAGCTCCGATGCTTAGTTAGGCCTTCTTTTGTAAGGCTTGAGTGCATTGTGTCTAACTTGGACAGAAACTCGAAGTTGTGGCACAATCTTCTACAAGGAAGCATGAACAGAGCCTACCCAAAACGACAGCATTCAGACTCACGATTTTGAAAGGCGAACTGAAATCAAATGAGAGCCCAGGAGCAGATCATATCTTTATAGCTGGGATTCAAGGATCAGGTTGTGAAGCAATATTGTAGAGCTCAACAAGAACGGTTTTTGTGAAAACACTTCCTAGCTAGTTCAACAGTTGAATCGATGATAATTAAGGTATGAGCTGATCATTTACACACACATTACTTTGAGTATATTTAGCTGTTCATACCAGAAGACTTTCAATGTTTCCCTTTCAGTAGTTTCACTTCAAGCTGTAAATCAGTATTTCCGATCAACTTGAGGATGATGATAAAGTACATGTGTGTCACCACGTCACTAATCTGCACGTTGAGACGTTATTTAGTTGTGTATATCTTGAGCTAGTATGCATATCAACCTTCTAATCGTTATCTATCGAGAACTAAGTGATAGAATATTTTCAGATGTGATAATACATAATAATCCATTCTTTCTCTAATTCACTATTTTCCCTCTGTACAAAGTACAAGTATTGCATACTGAACTTAATTTTCCAGCCTCTTTAGTTTTGCTCCATGTTTGCTAGAAACTTCTTGCTTAATTTTGTCTTGTTTTTTTTTTGGGTAAAACGTGTCGTAGAGTTAAATCTCCGTATTCATCATCATAAGTCTCCTTCCAACGCTCATATAAGCTCGACTTCCCACTTCCACCTCCGCCCATTGAAGAACTAGTAACCTTAGGTTGTGTAGTAGCCATGAAACTCGTCGTTTCATTATTTTCCTCAATCACGTCATTGTCACTATTTTCATTATCCAAGTTAACATTGTTATTTCCTATGTTCACATCAACCATGTCACCTTTCGACTAACTGTATCACTAGGAGCAACCCCAACATCCTTTTCAACCATATTAAGAACATCAAAGGGATTCGATCTCACTATTTTCGTTTCCGCATGAGAGTTCCTTTTCGTGCCACTAGGACTAGCCACATCAGACATAGTTTTCGAACTGGAATTATTATTACCGACCATAGTAGAGTTCGTATCCTTCAGTTTGGCCTGCCTAGTATCCGACTTCTTAACGGTCGTACGTTGTTGAATAGGTTTATAGACAACACGAGACTTAAGACCAACATGTAAACCTCTACACTTGCCTTTGTGTCTTCACATTCCAGATAAAAAAAATTAGGACCAACGAATGACCAAATAACTTACAAGTTGAACATCTAGTTGGTTTCCACTCATACTCAACTCGAATAGAATGCAAACATATGTCCATTACCTTCAGTTTTAGGCACTGCCACAACAAGAGTGCCTTTCAATTCAACATTGGCTCGAAGATCATTGCTCTCGTGAAACTTGACCGACCCCGTGATTCTATGCACATTGAGGTTGTATAAGTATCTAACATCAATGCGATACCAAATTTAGTAGCAATGGCATTATATCCATCCTCCGTGAATGCCGCGATAGGGACATCATGGAGTTTAACCCAACCCGGGACACTCTTCAAGTCTTCGTTAAACACATTCGCCATAGGAGACCACTTGCGAAGAATCAATGGCACATTACGAACCAACCATGGTCCATTCTCTTGCTTCCATACCCGTGTTTGAAACTGAATTTGAAGAAGAGTGCCTTTCTAGTTCATCATAGTACGAAAAACACCAAATCTACTCCATGCGTTCTTAACATAGTTTTCAACCACCGGATACGCAACTCTCTTTCCCAGAAAAACCCACAAACTAAATTCTCGAAATGCTCCTTGACCTCTAGGACTGATTTTATGGATATGGCAACATCAGCCCTATTACCGGCGGTGGTGATTAAGGCACCAAAGTGAACAACTTTCTTACTTAGTTCACCATTTAGAATTGTCTTGTTTTTGTGTCACCCCCGTAACCTGCATATACATAAAGACCAAGTAAAAACACCTTACATGCATTTGGAAACAAATAATGATATAAACTTTTACAATTAATGTCTTATGATTATACAGCTGAATGTGTGTGTGAAGTAATCTAGTACAAATTCATAAATTATACGTACAAAATACAACCAAAACAGAAATAATGCAGTACATTCCACTCTTGTTTATATGGCTTTACTAGTGTTTATATGTTAAGCATAATCCATCTGAACGATTAATTTTATTGTGTTATTACCAGCTGTAGTAGCAGAAAATGGCATTATAAGGTTGCTTAAGTCGGTATCACAAGCAATTAGTATCAGATCATCGTCTTCATCCCTGTATTTTAGATGAAGTCTGGAATCTTCTAACTTAAACCTTTGAGCCACTTGATTTTTCAGTTCCAACAGTCCTGACGAAAGCGGAAAATGAAACTTTATCATATCATTTTCAAATGTTGCCTTCACTGTCAACATCCTTATAATGGCCGAGACTCTAGCCACGTTATTCTTTGGGGACGCAGGAAACATATCAAAACTTGCTTGTGGGGCATTGGGGTTCATAGTTTGTATGAAGTCGTCTGATTTTGGTGTTTGTGATGAGTTAAGTGGCTCAAGAATTTTCTCGCCTTTAGGTGGAACAGCCGATGGTTTTGAGATCATTGAGGAACCATATGCTTTAATTGACAGCTTTGATCGAGAGTCAAAAGCATTATGCTTGCCACAAATCCACCACTTAGCTGAAAACCCATGACGATTACTTGAACAACTCCACCGCTTAACCTTTACCAGCAGCAACACAACAACATATATGCTCAAACGAGCACATTTCTTGCGGCGATGTGGTAACGGCCAACTGGCTATGTTTAGCTTACGGCAAACACGCTTCAGTGTAGACCGGCTAACTATAAAAAAACAAAAAACAAAAAAAAAACTAGAATTAGATATCTAATAAATAGGCCAATAAAAAGCCAACTATAAGCAATTTAAGTATCCAGTTTTATAGGCATATCCACACACAGAAGTGTATAGAATTGCAAACTTTAAATTTGGAGAACCTGGTTAAAATTCCACGCTTAATAGCATGGTCTAACTACACTTTCTCTACACGTTTTAGATGTGAAGATATTTCTTGAATCTCAAAGTTTCTAATCTCTACACTTTAAAGTGTAGACTTTCTATTTTTACCTTCCCACGACGGCTTTGGGACGGGGTTCATATATATCTGGACTTTGTGTCCCTTGTCTGCAGTTTACGTGATTTACCTTCCAGGCTTCCACCATGATCGTTATGGGACCGATGCAGTAGGGACCCCCAATGGGTTGTCCACGTACCCCTTTTTTCACAAACTTTACACATATTCTTACAAAAATACAACAATTATGCGTTTTTTAACTTTTTTTAAGTGTTTGGACTATGGAGAATCCTTGAAGATTTCACATATTTGTTGTCGTGAAATATAAAGGGCTTACCACCAAGCGCTTTAGAAGCCTCCCCTATTGGCTTTCCAAAATTTTGCTGGATTGCCTCTCGTGTAACAGAATTCATTATGTGCTTTCTCCTTTGTTTAGTAACTACATCACATTTATAGCTTGTGACATCATTCGCGTACACTTTGATTAAGTTCTGCCGGTCATCATTGCTAAAATCACTTTGATATTGAGCATTTATGCTATTAATATTAACATTAGTCTCCCCAACTGTCAGTGAATCTTTTGAATCTACCTGCATTTCTGATGACCGCTGACTAACCTCCGTTTGCATACCAATCACTTCGGTGCTCGATAGGTCTCCAAATTCAAAAGAAGAAAACTTAAGGTGCATCTTCACCTTTTGCACCAAGTTATGTAGGTCTGCACCTTCTTTCATGTCGACAGGTAGAAAAAATTCTAATACATAACTGTCATCATGCTCAATGCTATGCAAGTAAATGGCAAAGCAGCTAGTTAACCCACTCATGCGTGCATTGTGAACCAAAGAATACTCAACTTCATCTAGTTTGGTTACATCTGCACAAAAGCATGAACCTTGAGACGATAACGCCCTCCCAACAACACCATGGGATTTTAGCAAGTGATGCTCTTTGCAGACTTCCCGAAAAGGCCACAAACTCAAGTCATCAACATGAAAAGGTAGAGCAGTAGTTGACATGCATACTTTCTCTATACAGCTAGAGTTAAAGCTGTTACATGTCCTAGCTATGGTTCTCCCGGTTGCCACAAAACTAGTCCTCGGGGACACTGTCCATGTTTGTGCAAGTGGTAACTTGTGAGCGCTGCAAACATCTTTCAGAATATTGAAGATTTCATCTAGTTCATGTTGTTTGTAGTCAACCTATGTTTATGAGCATTAAGCATTTTAATTAATAATAAGAAAAGAAAATAAATGAGGTTAACTACATTATATACCATCCTCAACTCACATATGATGTAGGAGTATCAAATGCTTGTGGTGATGTCAAGTTTGCTGCCTGCAAGATAACAACAATAATATAGCACTTGGTAAGAAATGAGCTAAGCTAAACCTAACCAATAAACAATAATAGAAAACAACGTATATGAAAACAATAATACATTCAAATGATGCATGCACAACCACAGACACACACAAAGAGTTAGCAGTACGAGACAAAATATAAAAATGCGGATTAAGTGGAAACCTTAAGAGCTCGGTGGATTTGTTGAACCTCATAAGCACAATCAAGATATATCGAAGATGTGATGAATTCAAGTACAC
Source organism: Tanacetum coccineum (assembly GCA_026074375.1). NCBI lineage: Eukaryota > Viridiplantae > Streptophyta > Magnoliopsida > Asterales > Asteraceae > Tanacetum > Tanacetum coccineum. The sequence goes on along the minus strand of BQNB010050204.1, from coordinate 19,475 downwards.
CAACACATGACTTGGTAGAAGAATCAAAAACTGGCAAAACCAGATATCCATGAAGATTCAAACGAATTGCACAAACTTGTAGTGGTTGGTTTTTCGAATAGCAATTTGTTACATCAGAAGTCCACTCTGGCATTCCATGCTTATATACACGTACAACAGGAACAAGATCTTGTACTTCTTCATACTTTTCATCCACATGGAAACATTTACGCTCAGATTCCTTCCTATAATTGCATAGTGCTCTATCGTATATACCAAGGGAAAATGGCTGATCGGCAGTTTTTAGTAACTCGTTTTTCCCAACACTACAAGTTGACCAAAACTGAATGAGACAGCAATCGATACGGAGAGTTATGAGCTTGAATGCTTGTTGAATCTTAGCGTTAACTTCATTATGACATCCAACAATGTTTTCAGCTTTGTTCTTCAAACCTATGGTTGAACATGCAAAGTTAATAACAATAGGGTGACCTTTTTGGGGGACACTAACTGGCCATAACGTTTTAATCTTAAATGTTGGTTGTACGGCCGGGCAGTGTCCCCCAAAAGCCTTGCTTTCATGCGGTTATAATACACACCACAAATTGGATATTACGGAGATATAGGAATAGAATTTGCTTCGATTTAAAACCGCTTCGCAAAGATATTCTTGTAGAAGAAAATAATTTTTTTTAACACTCTTGGATACTTCTTGGAGTAGGAACTTTAATCCTAGTTGGAATGATTGAATCTGGAATCGTAATTTAGCTTGTACTAAATTATTGTAATCTATTTTAGCTCATTGCTAGTTTAATAAAATGATCGCCTTTCAAAGAAAAGGTCAATGGACATGAAGCAAGATACATAAAAGGGATAATTAATGTATTTGGAGGCCACCAAAATATTCAGCGTTTTCCATTAAGGTCATCCATCTATTAAAACCTTTTTTTGAATGGCCTAAGGATTTCAGCAACAACTATAGTCCTCTGCTTTACCAGCTGACCTATGGTCGGTTTGCATCCATGTATTACAATTAACTTATAGGCCACCGGAATATCTATTTGTTTTCGTTTCTACCAGTCTAGGTTAATTTTTTTTGTGGAAACTTGTGAAACAACAAGAATAAAGCTAATTTTAACGTATCAAAACAATACCGATGCGACTTGAATGTGAAATTTCACTTATACCCTTCTAATTTAATTTTGATTAAATAAGGATGCACGTAAACGAAAGATACTATGGGTCCTTTACATTTCATGTTTAATTTTGATTGTTTATTACATTTCATGTTTAATTTTTATTGTTTAGATATGTTAAGGTTAGCGTTATTTTGTTCTTTCACAATTTTTGACTAAAAAATAGAATCGGTATAAATGAAAGCAAATAAATAATTAAGTGACCTGTAGTTTTGTATTAGTAAATAAATTGATGGCATATATAAAAAAAATTACAATATATACTTAGGTGGCGTCCACATCTATTACTATGACTATAGAAAACCTATTTGTTATTTTAGCCAGCTTGGGACCAAGTTGATAACAAATCCTTTTCCTAGTGGAATCAGAAAATGCACTTCTATCCATGGACTCGCCGTCCATAACCATTTACTATTGTCAAGCATGAAAAAAAACATAGTATTTGCCGTCCAAAACTGTTTCCTCTTGTGAGATATAATATCCATTTTCTATATTTGCAAATGGTTTCCCCAAAGGACAGGACAAATGTGAGAAAACCCAGCATAGTTTCTCAATTTCACGAATAAGCCTGTAAACTTTTATGGAAAAAGATACTCTAAAGTTCATTTGAATTTTAGAGGTAAAGTTTCCTCACATAGATAATACCCGGGCCTACTGCGGGACCCGGTTTTCTTTATCCTTGTGAGGGAACTTTTCCTCTAAAGTTCAAATGAAGTTTAGAGGATCCTTATCCAACTTTTATAGGCTGGATTAAGTTCGCTAACTTGTTGAAATAAACTATAGAAACATAATTTTGCTGACAATGTGTTCACATGTGGTTGTGCCAAAATTTGAGGAAAAATCAGCGGACTTTACCATTATTATCATATAAATCCCTAAACTTGATTCCACTCGGTTAAGTCCCTAAAACTGTACGTATAAAGTATGGAAACATGTATAATTTAAGACTAATTTAAAGTAGATTTGTGATTTATAGTATTAGAACTAAAGAAAGACCAATGCTACTTCCTCCCAAATTATAATAAAGGCAAATAACATAGGTAGTATTATTTTGGTGACTTCATTTTTAATTTTTACCTAACGGTAGGTATTCTTGTTGAACAAAAGATATCTTAGCAAAAATAAATAATTAGCTCTGGATATAATATATGGTGATGAATAACCTTTTGGTCAACATGTAAAGCTTATAGATTTCATACTCTATTTGAAGGATGAGTCACCAACTCATAGGCAATGGCTTTATAGAGGAAAGCCAGTAAACCCACCGGAGCCGTAGCGAAAGTGAGTCTCCATAAGGCAATTGTCATTGCTCACAGACCCGATTGATTATCTATGAGTTGTGGTTATGGGTGAAAAAATGCCACTTGAACCCAGAGTTTTATCCCAACAGTCTGTTGACCTGGATTTTACAGGTGAAGCACAATCTCGATATATAACAGGGATCAAAGCCGACCAGTGGGACGACCGTGAGCTAGGTTGACTCGATTGCACACAAAGTACACTGTTCAGGTATCAAACTATATATCTAACACATACATGGGTTGGAAACATCAAACTCATTTCTAGACTATATATCAAAATGGACAAAGTTGGACTTGATTAAGAAACTACGGAGTAAAATATTAATTGCAGAAAAAAAAAACACACTTACTAGGGTGGCTTGTGGTGTCGAGGTTTGTGGAATAAACGGTGGGCCGGGTCAGGTAATTATCATCCCGGCTTAAGGAGCTGGACATAGATTCCATCCAAAAAGTTCAGTTGAACAGAGGAGGTGCAGAAATGAAGGTTTGAGATATGGCAAGGTTCTTAGCAAGCAGTTCAAGGGTATTTATTGTGAACTCTTTCTGACTTCCCAACTTTGAAACAGTCTTTAATTGACTAACACTGTGGAAATGTTTGGTTAGAATAATTGATTGATAAAGAAATGTAATTGTTGATGTAATAGAATTAACTTAAGAATTGAATGAAATATTACTGTTCTATGGACCTATCGGTTGCCATGTGAGAATAGAATATAGTATTACACATGCCGTTTGGTATTAGCAATTAACGTTTGAAATGAATAAAATAAATTAAATATAGAAATGTGTGATTCGATGTCGTAAGGCTGCTCACTATGGTCGGTCGACCGACCGTCGGTCGCCACCATAGTGGCATGGTCGGTCGCCGGCAATTATTTTTGATTTCCATCGTATACTCGACCGTTGTCGAGGAGAGAATAACGCCAAAAAACCAACCAGTGTTTCTTACTTTATATTTAAAAAAAACTTTTTAAATTTTAAAAATTTATCACTATAAATATCCACTCATTTCACCAATTTTTTTCACAACTTCAAACAACTATTCTCTCTACATACATTCAAACCACTAATCTACACAATGTCTTTCGATCTATTTTTTTCTCCTCTTCGGACGATGAAGATGAAGTTAATAGCGAGCTTGCTATGTTTACGGAGGCCTGTTAAGCGGCTTATGAAGCGTCAAAGCCAAAACTCCAACAAACCTCAGTAGAAAGGGATCATTACGGTGCTCATGATCGTTTAGTCATGGCTTACTTCTCCGAACACCCACAGTATGACGAATCAACATTCCGTGAACGTTTCAGAATGAGCCGAAGACTATTTACAAAAATTGTTCGAGAAGTAACCGATGCTTTCCCCTTTTTTCAACAAACAAATGATTGTACGGGAAATGTTGGTATTTCATCATTGATGAAGTGTACTTCTGCAATTCGTCAAATGGCATACAGAGCCGTTCCTGATGCTCTGGATGAATATCTGCAAATGGGTGCGACAACAGCCCGCAATTCTCTCCAAATGTTTTGTAAGGCCATCATGGAGTTATATGGCGAAGAGGTTTTGCGAAAGCCGACATATACTTACATGGAAAAACTCTATGCTCATCACGATGAAAAGCATGGGTTTCTTGGGATGTTAAGAAGCATTGATTGTACAGATTGGTCATGGGCGAATTGCTCAGTCGCATACAAAGCTCAATTCTCTAGAGGTGATCACGGGCCAGATTCATTCATTTTATTGGAAGCGATAGCCTCCCAAGATTTATGGATTTGGCATGCGTTCTTTGGTGTCTCCGGGATGAATAACGACTTGAACGTTTTACGTCAATCTCCTATTTTCAATGATCTCAAATCAGGGAGAGCACCTGATGTTCCATTCATGGCTAACAACGTGCCTTATAAAAGAGGATATTATCTTAGTGACGGGGTATACCCGCAACGAGCCATTCGTATTAAATCAATTAAAAATCCGGGTATGAATGATCATAAATGAATATTGTATAAGACAAAGCACGAAGCAGCAAGAAAAGATGTGGAACGAGCTTTTGATGTATTAAAACAGAAGTGGAAGCTAATTAAATATCTGGCTCGAGGGATGTCGCGACGTAAACTATCGAATGAAAAGGTCCTGTCTCGGCTATCTAGATGGAAGTTGAAAACTCTTTCTATTGGAGGAAGATTCACACTTCTCAAGTCTGTTTTAGGCTCTATGCCAATCTTCCATATGTCCATTTTTAAAGTCCCCTCGAGTATTCTTAATTCACTTGAAGTTATTCGTAGTCGTTTCTTCAACGGTCATGAGCATAAGAGTAATAAAGCAACTTGGTTTAAGTGGAACAAAGTTTTAACTTCAAAAGAGAAAGGTGGCTTAGGGGTTTCTAGTTTATTTGCTCTCAATAGAGGGTTGTTGTTCAAGTGGTTGTGGCGGTTTTATTCTCAAAAAGATTCGTTATGGACCAAAGTGATAAAGGCTTTATATGGGGAGGACGGGAGTTTAGATAAAGTTGGTGCTTCGGCTGCTCGGACCTGTTGGACTACAATCGTCCAGGAGGTGAAGGTGATACAAGCACAAGGAATAAATATTCACGATTTTATCAAATTAAAGCTGGGAAATGGTGAGGATTCTCGTTTTTGGCTTGATAAATGGTACGAAGGTGGAGTGTTAAAGAGGTTGTTTCCTCGTGTTTATGCCTTGGAACTTGACAAAAATATTTCAGTGAGTTCAAAGTTAAAGGCGCCAAGCTTAGTTACTACCTTCAGAAGAAATGCGAGGAGTGGTATTGAACAGACACAGTTTGATTCTATGGCGGAGATCATGAAAACAATCTCGTTGGTGCCTCGTGTTGACAGGTACATATGGTCGCTGGAGAATGATGGCTCATTTTCGGTTGCTTCGATTCGCAAGACGTTAGACGACAACCGGTTCCAGGAGGAGAGTTTGTCGACAAGGTGGGTCAAATCCGTGCCTATCAAGGTTAATATTCTGGCTTGGAAAGTTAAATCTAATGCTCTTCCTACTCGTTTTAACATATCTCGTCGCGGCATGGATATTGATTCTATTGATTGTCCCATTTGTAAAATGGGTGTCGAAACGACAAGTCATGTGTTCTTTCAATGCAATGTGGTTAGACAGGTTATGAGAAAGATTTCTTCATGGTGGAATGTGGAGTATATGGAGGTTAATTCATATGAGGAGTGGCGTTCTTGGCTCGTGTCTACCCGGATTCGATCAAACATCAAAGTTATTATCGAAGGGATCTATTACGGCTTGTGGTGGGTTATGTGGAATTTTCGGAATAAGATTTTATTTGATACGAAGATTCCGGAAAAGGTCTTGATCTTTGATAATTTAGTCTCTAGCTCTTTTTATTGGTTTAAATATCGATGTAAAGCATCGATCAAATGGGACGATTGGCTTAAAAACCCTTATATTGTTTGTTGTTGATCTAGCTCCTTGCTAGTGTTTAATAAAATTGCCGTTCAAAAAAAAAACTATCGAATGTAATGTACATATATGCATCATATTACATAATATGATAATTCATGACAACGGTGAAGCGATAAGTCCCGATTATTTTCCAGAGGAACAACACCGTGATGATGATGATCCCGTAAGAACTCATGAAGAATCGATGCAAGTTACTCAGGAGATAATCAACAGAACGACTCATCTAAGCCTAAAAGCCGATTTAGTGGAATACATTTGGAATAATGCAAATTAATAATAGTTTAGTCATTTTATTATTGTAATGTTTTAATTTTATTTGAATTATTATGTAATGTTTTTTTATTATTTATGTAATGTTTTTTAATTTTAATGAAATTTAAATTTGTTGTTAAAAAATTGAAAATGAAAAGAAAAAAAAATAAAGGTCGCCTTATAGTAAAGGTCGCATGTAAGTCGATGGAGAGAGAAAGCTGATGTGACAGGGTAAAGTGCAGGTCGCGACCACACACCATAGTGAGCAGCGAGAATAAAAAAACTAAAAGGGGTGACTATTTAATGAAATTGGTGGTTATAAACGTAATGGAATAAACCAATGAATAAAACATTCTATTTAAAAACTCAAAACAAATAAAATATTTTCATTCCATTGTAATAATATATCCATTCTAACTTCGATTCATGCATATCAAACGCTACGTGTGTTCTTGAGTTTTGTTAATAAAGAAAGTTAAAGTAAACGTAAACATTTTCCTTTCATTTTTTGGAGGAAACACTTTACTTCAAAAATCAATCAAATCACACTAACTTTCAGTCTCTTTTTTTCATCCTTAAGTGCTACTAAAGAACACAACCTTCTATGTTTCCTTTTTATTTTCTTTCATTTTCTTCCTTAAATATAACTCCAATACACAACGTAAAAGTATACATGGCGAGTTTATTTAATCTCATAAAAATCTGAAACTCAAAACGTTAGGTCAGAAATGATTATTTCATGTAATTTTAGTAGAGCATTGATTTACGTGACTAATTGATATGGCTAGTTGTATGCCTAAACTTATATGGCAATATTCCGTTGATGACAGCAAACGAACTCACTTCTTCACTAACCTATAAACCAGTGCGACATACATTTAGACACAAAATTTGTCACACATTTAAATCTCCAAATCATTCTAAATTCTTTGAAATTACATTTTACAAAATTTTATTGCATATGATAAATCTAATCATTGGTGATGAACTATCATACATAAAAAAATATTAGAGTTATTTTAAGACTAGCAACAATGATCACCACTTTTTTATATTCGCATCAGAATTACATTATTATTCAACACACTCTATGACCTCAACTTTAATGGTCATCATTATTAAAAAATACTCACTTTATATAAATAAAAAATTTGAAATGGCGGAATTATATAAAGAGACTAGCAAGAAGCTAGAAGGAAAAATTACAAGATATAATTAAGAGAGTTACATGGGTCGCTAAACTAGTCTAGCCAACTAAAACAAATGTTTTTACTTCTACTCTAGATCAGATTAAATGTCGAAAGCTTGATCTCATTTAGAATGAGCTCTTTTTGAGACCGCTTATTTGTTTCTATAGTTCCAAAATAAAAATACTTCACGCACACTGAGATACGCATAAAAGAAGGGTTTTAATAGGATTGGCGCGTGATAAGTGGAGGTCCATTGCATCCGGCCTAATACATAGTCCATGTTGATTTGTGTTTTGGTTTGATACTCCCTTTCGAGTATGTTTTACTTTTTGATAAAAACGTATTTTGTTTAAAATTTATTTACTTGTACTCTTGTTATTTAAGAAAAAATTTATTATTAATTTTCTCTTGTTTTACTTATTATGTTTTAACATTACGAAATAGAAAAAATAGTGGTATATAAAAGAAGGTAATAAGAACTATAGTTGAAGAATTTAGTGGTTTCTGTTTGTGGGTTTCCTTTCCGCTCAATTGATTTAACATAAAATGAGTCCGTGACCCACGCCATTATCATCACCTCACAAATCAATCTCGTTCATTTTCTTAGCGACTTGAACACGTACCAACAAGGCATGAATCACACATTCGTCACCCACCATCGACATAATTTAACACTACACGTTCATCTATCACTTTCTTAATAATCTTTGCAGCTTTTCTTTATCCTCGTATTCTCTAGAATCAGTTTATGTTTATGTGTATTTGTTTAAGATCTTGGGCTCCCGTTTGTTGGTTATAGGGTTGATTCAATAATCCGTATGAACTTCTGATGAGGGACCAGATGCATGATCAGTTAATCACCGGTAACAAGGATAATTTATGTAACTAAATTGTAGTAATATATTTCGTTTAGTTCGTTTTCAGTACGTTTTTTATTAGATTACAGTGACACTATTGTATTTAACAAGGTAAACGGTCCCCAAAGATTTCCTATTTTGTTACTGTATTTAGATTGAACTTCGTTTTCATCTATTTTATAGTTATCGTTCCAACGTAACATTGACACGACCTTTTTGGCACTATATTGGAATTACTTTTGATTTTATTATTATTAGTTATTACGGAGTATTAAAAGAGATAGGATTGTCATTTTATTCTCCAAGTTCCAAACAACTTACAAAAGTTTGAAATTTCGCATAACTTGTACAACTTGTGATTTCATGGAATTCTTGTTAATTTTCATCGAGTAAACAGCTTGCATGTTCGGAGGACAGGAGACAACAAACATATATTACTAGAGGGCATATAATGTAAGGTCATCTGACAACATGTGAGCATGAATGCATGATCACCTACCATGTTCAATGTAGACCTACCATGTTCAATGAACTGGTATACACTTGTAGCAGGGCCGTCTTTGAGGGTGTGCGGAATTGACGACCGCACATGGCCTCAAAAATTTTAAGGGCCCCAAAATTTATTCTCTTAAAAATATATTAAACATTTAGATAACTAATTTGCATTATCTCTTATAAACAATGACATTTTATATATAACATTTCTTCTCGAAATGTTTCATTATGTAATTTCGCTCAGGGCACTCAAAAATTTTAGAAATTTAAAGACTGCCCTGACTTGTAGTTTTTGAACCGCGCGTCCACTTAATCGAGCTATGTCATTTGGTAACTGGCACTAACTATTGGTTTAACCGGGCCAAATTAAATGATTTGCTCCAACTTGACATGTTATTGCTCAACTTGTAGACATGCAATTGTCATTAGATAATATAACTAATCAGATGGTGTGTTTGGTCGTGAATTATAAGATTGGATTTGTACTTTAAATCTTTCAAGTGGACACGTTTGAATGTTTAATGGAAACTTCTTTTCAAGTCGTCATATCTTATGGAATTGGTGACTGATATTGATAATGGACCTAAAAGACACGTCTCATTAGATTAGATCAACCGCAACGATATAAGAAACATCGAATATGCGTGAACGTCGTGGCACGGAAAATAAGAAAAACAATATTTCAGACTTCCTTTATATGCAAAATAATAAAAATGAATAAACATGACAAACCCTTTTATTTTGAAAAATACGACCTCAAATTCAATAATGATTTTTGGAAAAAATTGTTATTTAGGGATGCCAAACACACGGGAAATGTAACATGGAAGCTGATTTTCCACAAAGAATTATATTTATCTGAAAAAATTCTAAACGAGGACAAAAAACGTAGTTTCAAAGAAATTCAAATTTAAGAATCTCTTTTAAATAACGAGGCAAAAGATCTGCCGTTTAACTTTTGCTTTTCTTAAACTGCGAAATGAGAAGACACAAAAATGTTAGATAATAGGCTGAGGCTCAGCCTAATCAACTGCTTAGAGTGTTTTAGGTTTAGGGTTTATGTTAGTTTATTTTGAAAGATAAACATGTTATTCTATGTAATATACTTCAATCAATATTATTCTTTGTCGTTTTACAAAAATGTGATAAATTATTTCAAATAAAACTGCTAAAAGTAAGTGTAAAACATGGTTTGAAATTGAACCGGTTTTCATACTCAACATGCATATTTTCCACGACCTTGTCACGATTGAACCCTTTACCACCGAAAGAAATGCAAATCACGCCACAATTTGCTGGCACTTGATTAACTTGTTTTCTTGACTTAAACTTCCAAGAAATAGATAAAGCCATTTTGTCAAAACTTGAGCATTTCCCATTTTGTCTATTCATTTATTATGCGTCTATCATCGTCCATTTGTTAAGGGTATTATCATTTATCACGAATACAACATTTTTGTAACAAAAAGTAATACTAAGCAAATTGAAGCCAGTAACTTGAAGAAAACATAAACGAGTAGCAGTTTTTTACTTCATGCCCTTTTGGTAAAGAATATGATCATGCATTGCAAAGAATATGATATTCAAAAAGACAAACTTGCATGATTGCTTTGCATGCATGATGACAAATGACGTATGCATTAATGCATATATTACTCCACAGTCCATACCATTCATCATTCATTCTAAACGCCAAAGGTATCCACTTCAGAAATTTAATCTTTATCTCTTGACAAGGCCGGTCCTGAGTTATACGATGCCCTGGACGAAACGATTGGAATATGCCCCTACTAAAAATTGTATACTAAAAAAGTACACTTATCTTGCATAATTCATATACAAGAGTTAATTTCAAATTTACCAACCATAGAGACGATTTAACGAGTCTTGCATCTTTCGTCATTTTGACAAAAAAAAGTACAATAACCTCGCGTCTAAAGGAAGAAATATGCAAGATTTATCAACCATAGAGACGTTTATTGCACATATTTTTTATAAAAGACGAAATGCGCGTTGTGTATAACCATAAAAATAAAATATGAAATTTACTCTTAAAATAACAATGCATTTATGGACATGATAACGTATAGTATGAGCACCAAGCTTACTGCGAACCGACCTTCTCATTAGTTCTACCATAAGAAACGATTTTAAAAACCAAATTATAGTCATTATGTTTTATTTCAAAACTGTATAAAAAGTAAACGTCAATCAAATATTCATAACTTATTTGTTTCATATAAATCTTACAAAAACATACTCAACAATATTTAATCACGTCATATTAGGAGTTTGAAACAAAAATAAACGTTTGAACAAAAACAACCCAATAAAAACCTTTAATATGGAGTGATGATATGAAAATAATAAATAAAGAAATTATTTGTTGGACGATTACGACAACAAACCGAAGCTCGATCGCGGAACGCTAGATCACGGAATAAATCAAGCACAAGTTGCTACTTTCAAACGACACCTTTTGAAGAATAAATAAACGAGAAGAACGAAACACTACAAGTTGAACCGAACGATTATATTGTATTACCACAAAACCTCGATCGGTTACAAAGGAAAGAATAGAAGAATGCGTGTGTGTTTTGAGCATCACCCCTCACCTCCTTTTATAGGGTGATGGGGTTGGATCTCTAGTCTACACCAACTAGGACTGGGCTTTGATTCCAGCCCACTCAAACAAACATTCCTAAACAACTATAAGGAAACATGCTAATAAAAGGAAACATACTAATTAATCCTAACTAGACTTGGAAACTAATATTGACTAACAATTTCCACCTTAGTGACAAGACTAGTTAGCCCCGACACCAAGTATCTTCATGCAATACTTGAACTTCGGACCTGGAACCACCTTTGTAAACGCGTCAGCTGCATTATCCTTCGTGCCTATCTTCGCCACTCCAATCTCTTTAGATTCCACGATCTCCCTGATGAAGTGATACCTCACGTTGATATGCTTCGTCCTCTCATGAAACATTGCATTTCTTGAGAGATGAATTGCACTTTGATTATCACAATTCACAACCACTGACCTTAGGTTTACTCCCAGCTCGATTAGTAGTCCTTTAAGCCAAATGCTTTCCTTAACAGCTTCCGTAAGCGCCATATACTCCGCCTCTGTAGTAGATAATGCAACAACATGCTGCAGAGTTGCTTTCCAACTCACAACACAGCCATGTACCATAAACACGTACCCGGTTATCGACCTACCCTTGTCAGGGTCTTTGGCATAATCTGCATCCACGAAACCGTCAACATCCACGTGCTTCCCTTGATCTCTACCATACACTAGACCTACATCAGCAGTGCCCTTCAAGTACTTCAAAATCCACTTCACTGCCTCCTAGTGGTTTTTACCTGGATTCGCCAAATACCTGCTCACAATGCTAACAGCATACGCAATATCCGGTCTAGTGCACACCATCAAGTACATTAAACTACCTACAACATTCGCATATGGGACCTTACTCATTCTTTCCACATCCTAGTCATTTGACGGACAATCCTTTAAAGATACCTTGAAGTGTGCTCCCAATGGCACAGAGACCGACTTGCCATTATCCATTCGGTAGTTATTCAGAATTTTCTACACATATCCCGACTGAGACACCTTCAGGGTTCGGCTACCCCTATCCCTGACAATCTCCATACCAAGTATATTCCTAGCTGGACCCAGTTCCTTCATATCAAACTATTTTCGCAGCAGTCCCTTGGTATATTCGATCTCAGACTTACTTTTACAACCAATCAACATATCATCTACATACAGCAATAGATATATGTACATACCTGGTGAAAAATCTTTGAAGTAAACACAACTATCATAGTTGTTGCGGCTGAACCCATTGTGTTAGGATTTATGTTTTCCTAACTTAGTACCGACAATACAAATAGTTAGTACTGATAGTTATAGTTAGTACTGACAGTACAAAATGTTAAGTACTGATCAGTTAGTTAGTACCGTTAGTAGAAAATAGTTAGTACCATTTAAGAGATATGTATGAGATATCTTAGGAAAATATATGTATGCGTTTTGTAAGCCTGTTTATTAGGGTTTATCCTTAGTCTATAAAAGGATTCCTCTTGGCATAGTTAAAAAAAAGATATCTCATAGCAAAATCATATCTCAATAGTTAGTAATTTGTAATCGTTCAAAGCAGATTAATAGAAGTTATTATCTAGTTCTACATTGTTTTTCTTAGTTGTGTTAAGATTCCGCATTAACACATAGTATTCATAATCAGTGTTTCTACATAGTCAACTGTATTTATACATTTTGGCTATCATCCTTAATAGGCTGCAGAGATCTATTCCTAAGGGACTCATAGTACTGATGAAGTTAGTACCGCTTATAGTGTTCCCAATCCTTCTGGTCAAAACTCACAGTATGAACAAACATCATCATACTCATTACTTGCTAATCAATCAAGTTGCCCTCAACTGGATCATGAGGACTTAGAACAGCTTGATGAATATGACCTTGAAGAAATGGACTTGAAGTGGCAAGTGGCCATGATCTCAATGAGAATGAAAAAGTTTTACAAAAAGACTGGTAGAAAGCTATAGTTTGATGCAAAAGAACCAGTTGGCTTTGATAAAACCAAAGTGGAATGCTACAATTGCCACAAGACAGGACATTTTGCTAGAGAATGTAGAATCAAGGGAAATCAAGATAATATAAGGAGGGATGCATGGAATTCTGGAAATAAGGATGGGAGCAGAACTGGAAAGAAAGAGGACTCTAAAGCATTGGTGACCATTGATGGAGAAGGTGTAGATTGGACTAGTCATTCTGAAGAAGATGAAGATTATGCTTTGATGGCTTATAACAGCTCAGAATCAGACACAGAGGTAACTTCCTATTCAAATAAGTGTAAAGAGTCTTATGCTAACCTTAAAAAACTGTATGATGCTCAAAGAGAACAACTTAGTGATGCAAGCATAGAAATAAAGGCATATTCTCAAGGTCTTAAGAAAGTTGAAGCACAGTTAGTTGCTCATCAACAAGGTCAACTTTGGTATGAACAAAAGATAAAATTTATGAAGATAGATTTAGATGATAAAACAGATGTTCTAACATACCATAAGAAATTGCTAGCAGAAGCTCAAAAAGAAAAAGAAGATTTAAAGGCTAAAGTAGAAAAATGGCATAACTCTTCTAAGAATCTTAGTAAACTGCTTAATACCCAAATGAGTGCTAATGATAAGTTTGGGCTTGGGTATGGGGATCACAGATATGATGGTATTTTGAGCTATGAAAATGAAGTGTTGCAGAGTGTTTTTATGAATAAAGAGAGTGAGTTAGAAAAACAACCTTTGTATGATAGGTTTGTTACAGCAGATGGAATGCATGCTGTACCCCCACCCATGACAGGGAATTATATGCCCTCTGGACCTGATATTGAAGTAGATTACTCACAATTTACATATGGTCCAAAACAGACTCAACCTAGTGAATCTGAATCCCAATCAAGTGAATTTGATACCTGTGAATCTAACATTAGTACAGAACCCTCTGAATTAGTGTCTGAACCAGTTGTCAATGAATCTAATGTAGAATGTCAACCTAAGGTCTGGTCTGATGCTCCTATCATTGAGGAGTATGAATCAGATAGTGAAGATGAGTATGTGTCTATACCAACAAAAGAACAAGAAACACCTAGTTTTGCTAACCAGCAAGTAAAAACTCCTAGGGAAACTGTTAAGAATCAGTTCACACATAGTCAAAAACCTAAAGTTGATAAGTTGAGGTATAGGTTTACTGCAAGAGCATGTTTTGTATGTGGTAGTTTTAGTCATCTAATTAGAGATTGTGATTTCCATGAAAAGAGGATGACTAAACAAGCTGAGTTAAACAATAGCATGAGAATGAAGTCTAGTCAAAGGGAGATAAGGCCAATTTGGAACAATGTGCAAAGAGTAAATCATCAAAACCAATTTGTTCCTACAGCAGTACTAACTAGAACTGGCAAAATTCCAGTTAATACTGCTAGAGCTAGCGGTACTAAAAATGTTAGTACTGCTAGGCATAGTTTTAACAGACAGGCAATACTAACTAGTGTTGCTATGAAAGTTAATACTGTTAAGCCTATTGTGAATAGAGTTAGACCTACAACTGTTTTTCATAAAACTCATTCACCATTTTCAAAGCCTTTTAATAAAACAACAACACTTAGAACAAATTTTTCAAAACAAAAGGTTAATACTGCTAAGCTGAATGCAGTTAGTGCTGTTGGGGGGAAAAGGGAAACTGCTGTTAAGCCCTCAGCAGGTTGTAATTGGAGACCAAAAAGACACCACTACTGGCAAAATGTCTCCAAATACAATGGTGGATCCAGTCTTAGAAATTGTTTCACTTTCAAAGATCCACTAGGCAGACTCAAGCCTAAACAGGCTTGGGTCTCTAAGAGAATCTAATCTTTTTTATTTGATGTGCAGGATTATCCACATAGAGCTTTACAGAACAAAGGAATAGTTGATAGTGGATGTTCCAGGCACATGACTGGAAACAAGGCCTACCTTGCTGAATATCAAGACTTTAATGGTGGCCCTGTTGCTTTTGGAGGTAGTAAAGGTTACATAACTGGTAAAGGTAAAATAAAAACAGGAAAGTTAGATTTTGAGGATGTGTGCTTTGTGAAAGAACTTCAGCATTTTAATCTCTTTTCTGTGTCACAAATGTGTGACAAAAAGAACAAGGTTCTGTTTACTGACTCTGAATGTCTGGTTTTGTCTCCTGAATTTAAGTTACCTGATGAAAATCAAGTATTACTTAGAATCCCTAGACAAAACAATATGTACAGTTTCAATTTAGAGAACATTGTTCCTTCAGGAGGTTTAGCATGTTTAGTTGCAAAGGCCACAATTGATGAATCTAACAAATGGCATAGGAGGTTGGGTCATGTTAACTTTAAAAACTTAAACAAACTGCCGAAGGATACCTTGTAAAGAGGTTTACCTTTAAAGATTTTTAAATGACCACACTTGTTGCTTGTCAGAAAGAAAAGCAACACAAGGCCTCCTGTAAGGCTAAATCAGTGAGCTCTATTAGTCACTCCTTACAGCTTCTCCATATGGATTTATTTAGACCTACATCTGTAAGGAGTCTAAACCATAAGACTTATTGCCTGGTTATCACTGATGATTTTAGCAGGTTTAGTTGGGTGTTCTTCTTAAGAACTAAGGATGAAACTAGTGGAATCCTTTTATGGACTTTATTAGAAATAGAGAACAATTATATCAAAAGGTTAAATACAATTAGATGTGATATATGGTATATATTTAAGAACAGTGATTTTCATTGAATTTGTGGGTCAAAAGGATCAGAGGGAATACAATAATGCTAGAAACTCCGTAACAAATAGGGAGTTGCTGAAAGAAAGAACAGGACCTTATATATGGCTGTTAGGACTTTGACTAGCAGATTCATTGAATAACCTAACAATTTTTGGGCTGATGCAGTTAGTATGGATTGTTAGGTTCTTAATAGGGTATTAGTGTACATGCCTCATAATCAGACACCTTTTGAACTTGTAACTGGCTAAAATACCAATCATAGCTACATAAGAACTTTTGGGTGCCATTGTGACCATTTGTATACCATTATTCCACCTGGGCATGTTTAATGGGAAATCAGATGATGGGTTTTTTTAGTTGGGTATTCTTTACAACAGGCTTTTAGGGTATACATTTTAGAAAACAGAGAGTTGAGAAAACCTGCCATATCAACCTTTTTAGATAATAAACTTATGTTGCAAGGGAAAGGACCAAACTTGGTATGTTGTCTTGATTATTTATACTGGGATTCTATGAATTATCAACTATAAGATCAGAGAACCAAGCCAAACAAACATGCTGTCCACACGAAGCTAATCAAAATGCATGTAAAGAAGACATTATTGATGTAGGGATTATAAAAAGAAGATGAATCTGCTCAGACTACTTTGTACCTGCCAATATGGTTCTTATTATTCCTAACTGTTAAG
Organism: Tanacetum coccineum; assembly: GCA_026074375.1. Lineage (NCBI taxonomy): Eukaryota > Viridiplantae > Streptophyta > Magnoliopsida > Asterales > Asteraceae > Tanacetum > Tanacetum coccineum. The sequence goes on along the minus strand of BQNB010050204.1, from coordinate 2,761 downwards.
AGGTAAATAGAAAAGGATGCGGTGATGCACCTAACAAAACATCTTGATTTAAAGACAATGAAAAAGCCAAGTAGATAAGGAGGATCAGTCTTTTTGGATGAACTTGAAAGACTTAAGAGGCAAGAAAAGGATGCTAATGATGCAGCTGAAGCTCTCAGGAAGGAGTTTGCTCAACAAACTGAGGATTTGCTTCTACAAGCAGGAGCTGCTAAACCTAGCAGTACTAACATAGTTAATACTGCTAGCACACCAGTTAGTACCGCCAGTACTGATAGTGATCTACCCAATCCTGACCAAGATGATTCAGAAATACCAGCACTTGAGGACTTTATAAAACCTCCTACTGATCGTATTTTTACCAATTCATCTTATGATGGTTGAGGGTGCAGTGGCTGATTTCACAAATTTAGAAACTGTTGTGAATGTCAGTCCTATTCCCACATCAAGGATAAACTCTTTTCATCCTTCAACTTTAATTCTTGGAGATCCACAATCAGCAGTTCAAACAAGAAGTAAAGTGACTAAAAGTTCTGGAGCTCATGCTTTTGTAAGTTATGTTCAAAAGCAAAGGAGGAATAATCATAAGGACTTCCAGCATTGCTTATTTGCTTGTTTCTTATCTCAAAATGAACCCAAGAAGATCTCTGAAGCACTTGAAGATGAAAGTTGGGTTGATGCTATGTAGGAAGAATTGCTGCAGTTTAAGATTTAGAAAGTTTGGATTCTTGTAGATTTACCTTATAGGAAGAAGGCAATTAGAACAAAATGGGTTTATAGAAATAAGAAGGATGAGAGAGGAGTTGTGGTGAGAAATAAAGCAAGGTTAGTTGCTCAGGGACATAGGCAAGAGGAAGGGATAGATTATGATGAGGTTTTTGCTCCTGTGGCCAAGATTGAAGCCATTAGGATCTTTTTAGCCTTTGCCTCTTGCATGGGCTTTATAGTCTATCAAATGGATGTCAAAAGTGCCTTTTGGTATGTGCTTAATTACACATACATTTTACCTTTAAAAACGAGCTTAAATGACCAAAAACGAACTTAAAATGCCAAATATACGCTTGTTTTGCTAATTGTATTGTGCAGGAACGGATAACTAAGAAAAGGACGAAAAACAAAGCCAAAACGACAAAACCGGACTCGGAATGGAAAAACAGGAAAAGACAAAGTCAAAGTCCAAGCCCAAGCCTGAAAAAGTCAACCCAAGTCAACCCCGACAAATCCAAAAGTCAACATGTGAAGAAAAATAAGTTTGAGGGTTAAAATTGCCAAACCCTAAACTTATATTTATAAGAGAAAAAAGAAGAAAAAGAAAAGAAGGGTGCAAACTGCACTATGCTGGCAAGATATACTCCAAGGGGCCATTCTGTCAAGTCCTAAAAAATATTAACCTCCTAAGGATGTGTACCTGCAAAGAAGTGGTAAACTCCTTGGGGACTTGTTTTGCCAAGTCCCCAAAGTTATTTAACCACAAGGACCATGGGTGCAATCAAACATATCACCATGACTGGTCCTAGCAAACCCACGCCCTGTCACCTTCTTTTTATAACCCGTTTTTCCCGCCTTTTTCCCCCACAAGCAAACTCACGGGTTTGCCTTCCCCCTTTTACCCTGCACCTCAAAAATCCCTGGGTAAACGTTTCCCCCCTCCTCCACTAAAACCCTAATCCCATTTGGCAATCCCACAATTCCCCAAGCCTCATCCAACGGCTGTGATGATTAATTTTTGAAGAATTAAGGGTCAAGATTGGTTTTTGGTTTGCTCTCACCAAACAAACACAACAAAGAAGCTGGACATCTATAAAAGAAGAAGAAGACAGAGAAGGGAGTAGTTAGTTTTTAATTTTCAGTTTGTAATTTCCCGTATTTTTAAGCTCTTTCTTTTACGTTTTTCAAATTTGGTTTTAATTACTTGTACTTTGTCTCTTTTAGCTTGTACTTAATCATTTTAAGCAATATAATTCAGTTTTTAAGTGTCAAGTGTTTTTCATTTCAAAATTTAAGCTGATTTACTTCAATAAGCTCTAATAAGCTCATTAGAGCTTATACTTGTTCATAAGCTCCAATTCAGTTTAAAACTTGTTGAAAGTCAATTACTTACTTGTTTTGTTCATTTTAAATCAAAACATGATCACTTGAGTTCATTTGATGCATTTTGGAAGCAACAAGGAGTTAATAAGCTCTCAAAAGCTTATTAAGCTTTTAAGCTTGGTTTAGAGGCAAGGTGCCACATTAGGATTTTGATTTGAGGTCACTCACTCAACAAGGGTGACCTAGGTCCAGAGACTACACTCAAAGGTTTTAATTCATGCTTTTGACTTTTAGAATTTATAGCTTAATACTCTAGCTTATTAGCTTATCTTTGTGTGTGTTTAATCATTGTTAATATTGCTTAGTTAGTTTGGAGATTTTAAATGCTTTAAGCTGTTTTAGTTTAAATCCATTAGGTTTTCCTTACTTAGAGCTGTTAAAGTTTAGAAAAGCTAGGTGAGTAACTAGTTTATAATCCTTAATAAGCTGTAGGTTTTATTGCTTATTTAGCTTTATTAGGTAAGTTTTAGTGTGAGTAGCTAAAAAGTTTTAACAGTTTTAGTTTAAAAGTAGATTTCATATTAAAAATAGTTTGGACAGTATATGATAACTAGTGTTTGGATTTAGGTGATATTGACCTTTAAAGTCAACTTTAGTGTATAAAGGTGAATGAGTCAGTTGTATTAAGTGAAATTTTAGAGTTTTAAAAAGGTTTTGAAATTTAGTTTGTAGC
>BQNB010050203.1:6571-41629 GCA_026074375.1 Tanacetum coccineum | reverse complement strand
GAAAGTGTATTTGTGGTGATTATTTGTGGTGGTTTAGCAGAAGCATCTCCTTTGTTTGTTGAGGGTACAGATCCATCCAAAGATGCATCATCATGAAGAGAAAGTTCCTCATCATCATGAAGAGAAAAATTATCGTTTGCCGGTTGAGACATGATTCTTTACAGTACCTCACTTTTCCACTAATGCTAGCACCATCACCTGTGTCATAATACAAAAGCTCTTCCATCCCTTATTCAAAATCAACATCATTTGGCAACTCTAGGGAATCCTGCCTTTAGTTCTTTAACCCAAACATATGGTCAATCTTTGCCAATAGTTTTTTGAACTCAAACTCATTACTCAACCTTTTGTCCTATTTGCAATCATTATTTCTGCAGACCATGGTGGTAGGAACTCATTGTTAGAATAAAAGACACAAAAATCATTATCAACAACAGTTCCATCCTTCCCATGTTAGATGGACTGATTCCACTCTAACAATCGTAATTTACCACTGTTTCCACTCTCACTGTCAAACTCTTTTCCAACAACATCATGATCCACAATTTCTTCAATTACCACACCCTTACCCATACTCATCATTCTCTCCATCATATGCCTCTCTACCAATAAAACACCAGTTTCAATATACACCTCGTCAGACATTAGTGTTAGCAAATCTTCATCCAATGACTCCCAATGTATCCTAAAATGCGTGAACAAAATCCTACCATCTCTGTAACCTAAATCCCTAAAAATTTCTTCCAATATGTTCATTGAAAACATGTCACAGTGAACTAAGCCAAACGAATCTATATTTCTAAAACGATATTCTTCTTTATGTTGGTTAGTAAATTCCAAATGTGATTGGATTTTGCAAAGTAAACAAGATTTTATTTGAATATGTGCTACACATAAAAAATCAACAAGTTTTCGTTTGCATGGTCTTAACTACACAATGGACAAAACAATCGAAAATATTAAAACAAAAATAAGCTTACCATAAACGAGACCTGAATCAGGGATGGGGGTATTGTGTGCACGATTTTGCCAAAACTTAACCATTCTCAAGATCTTGTTGATTTTTCTTGTGATATTCAACTTCAAGGAAGAAAATGAAACACACAATTTAGATAAGAATGAAACAAGGGTGTTTATTGGGTTTTGTGATAGTTGCAAGGTGGTGTCGTGTAGGCGGGAAACATTGTATAACGACCGTTTTGCATCAGTGGCTATTTTGCAACCTCACGTCAACTTCAGTGGCATTTGCTGTAAAAAGTTGTTTTCGGTGGCTTTTTTGCAATTTTCAAAAACTTTAAGGACAAAATTTGTAATTTACCTAATATGATAGGTATTAAATTCAATTCGTGTCTAATGCATAAACAACTCTGATGTAGTCACTTTAATCTTTCAGAATTAGAGAAAGGTTATGCGTTTGGTTAAAGGGTTTTGACGTGGTTCCAAGGGATGATGGTAAACATTGTATGTTTGGTTGATGTTGGTGGGCTAAGAAGATGAGACTCAACTCTTTATATTTTCATATAGTATCCTTAGCTAAAAACTCTGGATTAAAAAAGTAGTTTCTATATTTGTGTCTTGTTTCTTTATATGTGCGCGACGAAATTATATCCACCACTTGATATAATATTGTGCTTCTTATTATATTATTAAATTTTATTCTCAAATATTATATCAACGAGGTTAATAATCAGTGCGGTGTCGCGGAGCGCGTGGGACTGTAGGACCCATTTTACAACGAACCGATAAGCTAAAAACATATTTTCATAAGTATTTTGAATATATGTCGGAAGCATTGCGATATTGGGCTCGTTTTGTCGAAATTGACCGATCATTCATGAGACATTTATATATATTCCGAATGAATCGATAGAGATGCGTTCAAGATTTGACAAATAAAATTTGTTATATTAAAAAGTCGTGGATAACTTAAAGTTTAAGGCCGGGTTTGTAACACTTAGCATATTTTCATTGGTGCAATTTGAAATTGTTTTTTTAAGATGTATACTATTAGTTCATATTTCAACAATTTTATAAAATCAACCACTTGGAAAGTCATTTCAATATTGTGCTCGTTTTGTCTGCAACTTACGCGACGATCTTTCAGCGACAATTTTATTTTCCCGAATAAATCGATAGATATGCGCTGCCATCATCCCGTAATTTGCGATAAATAATGTTTTTTTATATTAAAAAACGTAAATAAGTTAATAGTTCAGTATGCATTTTGAAAATTGTTTTAACAAAAATATTCTTTTCCCACTTCACTAAAATGATTAAAATCAGTGTTTTTTTGCGAATATTTTCATTCGGTTACTCAATGTTTATAACCAAATGCCACTAACCTATAACCTTAAAACCTAACAACTAACTCGCATTAAACCATAAAAAAAATTCGTTAAATATCTTTATAATTAATATGCCACAAAACCAAACCCACATTCAAATACTAAATTAAATTTAAATTCATAACGCAAACAAAACGAAGCTGCACACCTTAAAGGCCTTATCTTTCTAAACTGTCATCATAATCATAATCTGCCAAAACATACAAAAAAGAACAAGAAAAAAAACAAGACAAAAATTACTTTAGGCATAGGACAATATCAAGAAAATAACACAACAGACTCCGTTCCCAAAATAATAGCCCCCAAAAAAAAAACACACCGTTTAAGAAAAGTAGCATTAATTACTGCTTCCTTTTTTACTTTTGATAGAAAGACAGTTTTAAAACCCTTTCGCTATTTAATTAAAGTCTTTTTTAAAGTTTGTAATAATAATTTCAAACAAGAGTAATATAGTAAACTTGATCAAACTTCCCTATCTATTTTTATTAGTGGACAATTAAATTGGGACATCTCAAAAAAGAAACGTGGACAATAAAAATGAGAGTATAATCCTATTTTTGAACATGCATTTATTGCAACTAAAATCATTTGAGGATAGCGACTTTCACGGATTTCTTTATTTCTTAAAACGTCATTTTAACCTATGATCAAGTACTAAGGGTTTAGCCTTTTAAAAATAAAATGTTTAGAGGTTTTAGATTCGAATTTTGAGAAAATTAACCCCCCATTGACCACAGAGGTTCACTCACGCCGTCTCCGAGTTATCCAAAAGGATAATCGCTCTGAAATTATCGGCTCGTAATATCGAGTCGAAAACACAGTGTTAAATAAAAAAACGTTAATTTGACAAATACAATTTCATATGCGTAAACGAGTCACAGTTATTCTTTTTTCTCTTGTTGAGTTCTAATATATTGTTGGCTTTCTAAAAAAAAATTCTAACAATTTCTTAATTATTACCTTTTCTTTAGTTGTCTGTGAATTTAGAGCATTAGGTAGAGTCAAGTCGTAAATGTGGTGTCATGGGCAAAAAAAAGTGCAACCTCACCATTTTTTTCTTATGGCAAAAGTTTAATCACTTGACACTAAAGATACACTTCTCCGATCGCGAAAGTGAAAGCCAATGAGCAAAAAGTGGTATGTCATGATGTCCAACATATACCAGACTAAATAACAGAAATAATTTTGAAAAACTTACCGCTTAAGCTGGTATTTACCATCCGACAACCTACCAACCAAGGAAGAGTATGGTGTCTCGCGCCGTGGTGTTGGCTGGTGGTATGACGCGCCAATCCATCAGCCCACTGTACCGAGCTCTCTTACACTTTAGACTGATGAAAATGAAACCATAGATGACAAAATTGAAAAGCCTCCTAATCGATGTAAACTAGCTAAAAAATTTACTATTTTCGTCTCATATTAAATGTTCAGTTTGATTTTCTAAAGTTTTTTTCTTTAACTTTAATCTTAACTATTTTTTTTTTTGTTTAATACTAGATGCAAAATATATAAATGAATAAAGTTTTAAATTTATTTTTCATTTATATAATTTTCATTAAGTGTTATATAACAAAAACAAAAATATCTAATGTTAAACTGCACAAAGTCAAACTGAACACTTAATACGAGACGGAGTGAGTAAATTATTTTAGTTACTCTCTCTGTCCCCAAATAATTATATTGTTAATCGACAAAAAATACACAATTTAAAAAAACATAATTATTACTGATTTCTCTCTCTTATGATGACATTTTTATCTTTTAATAATTAATTAATCTCTTCTTTAAAGTTAATATTTATTTCAACCAAAAGTAATAAGGTAAATTCGATTAAACTTTTCTATACATTTTTAATAATGAACAATTAAATTTCAAAAATGAAACGTAAATTATTAATTTATGACGGATTAAATATTAAGTTATTGATGTTTATTATAAAAAAAAATAAGAATGGAAAGTTGATTAATTCTAGACGTCGACAATACTTGACTTTCACGTGAACTCATATCTACTTCCCTTTAACAGAATTCCCATTTGTAGCATGATGACATCACCAAGGCATTTATCTCACGTTTGCAATGTCATTTTTGTCTTTCCTTTTTTGGATATATGAAGTTCAACATTGTCAATCAATTGGATCTGAATTCGTAAGGTTTAAAATTGCAGATTCTACGCCATCTACTAACGAAAATGGAACCCAATTACATCACTTTAAAGCACAAAATTTATCAAAATTTAATAATAAGGGTTAGAAAAGAAATGGAAAATGGTAAAGAGGTCCATTTTGAGAGTACTATTGCAATTAACGTTATATGTTACATTAAACTATAATTCCTTTCGGACAAAGTATAGATTTCATGAGCCATTGAAGTGAAAAATTAAATTCTCATAGACAAAAAATGATATCAACTCAGCCAAAAAAGCTCATACAAATAAGAAAGTATCCATTATACTTATACATTTTTAATACTAAAGAGGCAACGACAACAAAGATACTCAATTTCGTTCAAACATGGTTTGAAGGGAGACAAAATATAAATAGATCACACCCCTATCCCTGGGTAAACCCGAGGTTAAAGAGACTGCATCCGGATAAACTTCCGACAAAATGTATGTTTGAGTGTGATAGTGCTAAAAAAATATGTGAATGCATGATTATGCAAGGTTACATGGCAAAAAAAGATATGAAATCACATGACACATGACAAAAAAAGCTATGTAAGCATAAAACAAAGAAAGAACAATAAACCATGCAAGAGACAAATATCATCATAAAGAGTTAGAAACCAAAGAGACATAGATGTTAGCCCGTAATATTATTATATATGTGTAATGGGCTCAAGCCCACATCTAGAATCATCCAAACTTATGTATATATTGTTTCGGTTATCAATAAGACATGACACACTTTATGCAAACCTACATGGTATCAGAGTCATTAACAATGAAATACCTTATACCCGCTTGTTTAGAACAAACCCTGACTATAGCCCTTTACGTACCTTTGGGTGTTTATGTTACCCTCACCTTGACACCAACCACAAGCTTGAACCTCGCGCCACATCTTCAATCTATTTAGGACAAGCTTCCAATCATCGTGGGTATCGTTGTCTTGATTTAAAAACAAATAAGATCATCATTTCTCGTCATGTTACATTTGATGAGATCGTTTTTCCTTATGGCTCCACTCAACCTGCTTTACCACCTACCTATACCTTTTTAGACGACATACCCGATATTATCCCACCAACAATTCTCACCAATCCCGATGTGCCACTCCCACCTGAACCCATCACTCCAATTCATAACACCTCGATCCAACACCACCCTGATGCGGCCCAACTACCTACCACGCCCCAACAACTCTCACCGACTCAAGTTCAATCCACCGACAATCAAGCCCACTCACCGCCCCCATCCACGTCCGCGGTCCAACAACATACGCCTACCCCAACTCAATCACCCGTGACTCAACACGAACCTGCGGCTCAATCACCTATTATAATTCCCGAGCCACCTGAAAACCCGAACCCGGTTTTGGTTCATCCCATGGTCACATGCTTCCGTGTCGGGACTAATCGTCCCACTTAGCGTCTCAATTTACATGTGTCTTCGGTTTTCCTTTTATCAAAATCTTATCGTGATGCGTTTAGTGATCCAAACTGGCAAAATGCTATGCGTGATGAATATCATGCACTTATTAAAAACAAAACTTGAACTTTAGTACCTAGACCTCCGGATACCAATATTGTGCATTGTATGTGGCTTTTTCGTCACAAGTGTCTTGTGGCGAACGGTAGTACACAATTAGAGGGGGTTGATGTTGATGAGACTTTTAGTCCGGTTGTCAAACCGGGTACTATTCGGACTGTCCTTAGTTTAGCAGCTTCTCGACATTGGCCGATTCATCAACTCGATGTCAAGAATGCTTTTTTACATGGTGATCTTTCTGAGACAGTTTATATGCATCAACCTCCTGGATTTCGAGAGTCTGTTCATCCTGATTATGTATGTTTATTACAACGGTCTCTCTATGGGCTAAAACAGGCCCCCCGAGCTTGGTTTCAGCGGTTTGCATCTTATATTACTCGAGTTGGCTTTTCTCATAGTCGTTGTGACTCCTCCTTCTTTATCTACAGATATGGGACTGACACTGCTTACTTGTTATTATATGTTGAAGATATTGTCCTTAACACTTCTTCTGAGATTTTGTTGCAGCAGATTATTAGATCATTACATCAAGAGTTTGCTATGACTGGTCTAGGTTCGCTCAACTATTTTCTGGGTATATCTATTTCGCGTGATTCTTCAGGGTTGTTTTTATCTCAAAAGAAATATGTTGTTGAGATTCTTAACATGGCGCATATGGTTAATTGTAATCCCAGATGGACTCCTATTGATACTGAGTCTAAACTGGGTAGTGATGGTGATCCGGTTTCTGACCCGACTCTTTATCGGAGTCTTGCAGATTCTCTACAGTACCTCACTTTTACTCGACCAGATATTTCTTATGCAGTTCAGCAGGTCTGTCTTTATATGCATGATCCTCGGGAGCCTCATTTCTCGGCTCTTAAACGGATTCTACGGTATGTTCGTGGTACTTTAGATTATGGGTTGCAGCTGTTTTCATCATCTACTACAGATTTGGTTGCTTATTCAGATGCGGATTGGGCTGGTTGTCCTACTACTCGACGTTCGACTTCCGGGTATTGTGTTTTTCTTGGCAACAACTTGCTCTCTTGGTCCTCTAAGTGTCAGCCGACGCTTTCTCGTTCTAGTGCAGAGGCAGAGTATCGTGGTGTTGCCAATGCTGTTGCAGAGACTTGCTGGTTATGCAATTTAATGCGTTAGTTGCTTACTCCTTTATCTTCCGCTACAGTTGTCTACTGTGATAATGTCAGTGCTGTTTATTTATCATGCAATCCGGTTCAACATCAGCGTACAAAGCATATTGAAATTGACATACATTTTGTTCGTGATTTGGTTGCTGCTGGTCAAGTTCGTTTGCGGCAGTTTGGGGTTTGCGTTTGGAAGCTAAAATTATAGCATTTGTTACTTACAAAAAGAGGTTATGTTTATTTTATCATTCATCAAAGACAAATGACCCTTTTGTTCGAGAATTACTATGACAGCAGTTTAAAATTAAAATTATGGGCGCATTATGGATTAAATTGTAATCCCAGAATGGACTCCTATTGAATACTGAGTCTTAAAAAAACTTATCAGTGAGTTATAGTGATGGAATGAATCTAAAAAATTACAACGTTTCTGAACAGACATTGGTTTCAAGCGCCATCCACTTCATTCTACTATTAGGGGGGGGGGGGGGGGGGGAGAGGGGGGGAGGGGGGGATTACGGAGTCTTGCATGAATAATCTTAATACGCAGTTCACACCTTTTTACTCTTTAACACTCACTCTGTCCTTCACAGTAAATAACTATGCATCTTAGTAGCTAAGTTCAGTCACCAGACAGCATTGTATTCTTCTTATATAGATCACATGGATCCCTGCCTGGGTAGAGCCCTTATTATCTTCTTCTTTCTCCGTCAACTTCTCCTTCTTCGCTCCTAAACGGATTCTAAAGCATGGTAATGTTTCGATAAGTACATCTTAGATTATGGGGTTGCTAAGCTTCTTTCATACCATCTACTTGACAGATTTGCGGATTGCTTATATTTCACTATGCGAAGTTTATTAGGCTACGCGCGTGTTGGTCCTACTAATTTATACTGCTGAAACTTCGATTTTAATTATAGCTTCTCTTTTTCGGGTTATTGTGTTTTCTCTTGAGCATACATCTCTTAGACATCTCCAGTTGATCCTACTAATACGTATTCAGCCGATGCGCTTCTCCCTCTCATCAATCCCTCGTTATTTAGGTTGCATAGAGGTTCATAGTCTTCGTGGTAATTGCCAATTTGCTTAGTTGTCTAGATTATACTCTATTCATTCGAGTCTGGTTATTAGACCATTTACAGAAAATAGACGTATCTAGTTGCTTACACAACCTCTTTAACTTACCGCTAACTAGTAGTCTACTGTTAACTAATGGCAGTGCTAGTTTATCTTTACATATAGACAACAATATCCGGTTCAACATTCAGCGTCACCATAACAACATTTTTATTGAACATTTGACATAAACTCGGGGGGGGGGGGGAGGGGGGGGGGGGGGGGGGGGGGGCTTCTTCCGTGCAAATATATTGGGCGTTGAATACGTAGCTTGAATGCTGCTGAAGTCAAGTTACGATCCTATGTGCTCATCATGTGTCCTCATCCTTGCCTACATGCCTCAAGATCGCTCTATCCAACCTTTTAGTTTTTTTGCTGCGTTTGATATGGTTTTTCTTCCACCCAGGGTGGTATGTTGGTCTGATCCTTTTTCTCTTTTTTTATTATGTTTCTTTTAGACTTTGTAAGAAATTTCTTTCGCTTAACGTTTTTTTACCTTGCTATATTTGTAGCATTGTTTTTTACCTCTTCCTTTCTCCGGGAAAAAAGATGTGTTTCGGCCCCTTTTGATGATTCCTTTTTCCACACATCTTTTTTTGCACAAGACTTTAACACAAAAACCAAATTATTCTTTATTAGTATTTACAATTATTTTGATTGAATGCTTACTCCGTTTCTTTTGAATATTTCATAGCGAGTCTTTCTAACCCGCCCGACTCCGCAACATTCATACCTCTTATTCTCCTTTCAATCCTTTTTTGTCTTCCCACCATCAGAAGGGGAGTGTTTAGCAGTACTAGAGTTTAAAAAATGTCTTAGAATAATGTGTAATGCTAGTGTAATTCCTTAAACCTCTACCACATACTAGTTACTATTCATCTATAACTTATTAATATATATTAAAGTAGTATTACGTATTCAACATAAGATATGAACCTACACTTACTATTGCAAATACTACCATACAATTATCTATGACAGTCTTCTATCTCTATTAACAATACAGTTGTATCAGAAGTATTATAGAATAATAAACGAAGATATGCATAAGAAAAGCCAAGACTCGTGGACAACCCACAAAAAGATCAATAGATAATGGCTCGAAGTTCATTTATTATCAGTCAAAAAACCGGCATACATCAAGACATTTATGCAAAGCAAAAGAAATGTCATGGTTCGAACTCTATACACAGAGCATACAAGCACAAGCTATATGACAATTCTAACATTTGTACAAAGATAAATAAAGGATCTTTAATTAGTGTCAATATAAGATTCCGAAAAAGAAATGGCAATAAAACTATGGGGCCTCTTCTACCTAAATAATAACGTATATACAAAGTTATAAAATACGATCTCATTACTAAGAGCTTCTATAAAACAACCCTAAACAACCAAAAACAAAAACTAGTATATACACATCCTTATTACCTACCATCTAACCATTCTAATCAAATTCCTGGCGCTCTACTACAGCCATACACTTGAAACAGATCTTGCTTTAGTTTCCCACTGTCCTCGGCTTTCGTCTTCTAAAGACATCACTAATGCACAAGCATCCCTTATATTTTTGCAGATCAAGGTGTTTGGGTTTATGCGGTTTGAGATGTGAAATTATTACGAAAACGCCAAACACTAATGCACAAACCTTTATTTGGAAGGGTTAAAATACATTATTTGAGGCGGTATTATGCCACGTTGAAAGAGACGGTACTAAATAATTGGGCAATTATTTGGAGCGGTTAAGTACCGCAACAAAAAATGACATTATTTGGCAGGCTTTGTTTTTAACCGCAACAAAAAAGTAAAATATATTTTAATTAAAAAATTATATTTATAAGTGAACCGTTCTATAAAATGTACCATGCTTGCATTAAGAACCGCTCCAAACAAATCATAAATAAAAAAGTAACATTATTTATTTTGTTCCAATGAAATACCAAACTGCAATAAAATACAGAACACAAACATAAATAAGAGAAACAAAATTTACACAAATGAGATACAATTTGAACCAACTGAAACAAGTTTGATTACCCAACAAACATCCATTACAAACTTAGATATCCAAAACCATACATAAGCTAAACATTTTTTCAGAAGTGCATAAAACATAAAAAGCCTAAACATTAAAAATAACTTGGACAAACATAAGAACCTAGACATGAGTTTGACAAACATAAAAACCAAAACCTCAATTCTCTAAATAAAATGTGAAGAACTGCGATGCGGAACTAAGAACCCATTCGTCAATATGCTTTTGTTCAATAGGACTCATATCCTCCCAAAGCTGAACCAAATCAGAAAAGAAGAGTAAAGCAATTAGTTTATCAAAGACATGATTTTTTTTATAGACAAACTATTATATAAATACTGACAAATACTTACATCAGCTGGAAAGTCTTCTTGTAGCCTAAACATAAGTTGAAACATAGCTATCGACACGTAATAGCCGCATTCCCAATCAGCCTCTTGTTGGTGACACTAAATTCGAATACCAATTATAAATTACAAATAAGAAACATTTAAATCACTTTGCACAAATATATAAGTAGATGACTTACCTTAACCATAGTCCAGTTTATTTGCATCTTACAGGTCCTGAAAAACCAAGTGCAAGTTAAAATACTTTAGGTCCAGAATCATCAACTTAAGTTTGCTAGAAGTTCTTACCTTTCCACAATGGATGTCAGTTTGTACAAACGGGGGGTTTTTCTCATGTTTCTATTGGAAGAATCCAATATATATCCCGTCTTTGTCAAAGGGCAAATTATGAATAGCACCCAATGAGAACTACAAGAAAGTCTAAACATTTTAGTATCAACAACATATCATTGAAACCATATGACAAGCAAAAATATGGTACGTACTCTTGCAGATATGGTGCAATGAATATGGTTTTGTCTTTATGTGCTGCAAATGTTTGTTGAATGTGATTCATTGTAGGTGCACCATTGTTTTCTCGGCACATTCTCCAATGCACGAGTGACGGGTTTAAGATTGCACACTTGTTGTGACCCGGAAAACGTCGTTCAGCACACCCGTATAAATATCTAAAAGTGATGCAATAAACATGATAAAAATCAATAAAAATATAGAATACTAAAACTTATGATATTTTAAGAAAAATTGAAAGTTAATGAGCTTACATTGCCCACCAATGTATGAGGGTACCATCAAGGCAGCTGTTTGTCATCCATGCTAGCAGTGACGAATATTCAACATACTCGAAAAAACGCTCCACATACATCCCCGGGTGCGACATAACAAGGATTTGGTCATCTCGTTTAGGACGTTCTATGAACTTAGAGGCTAACCTCTGAATTTCTGCTGGCCTCCTCAACAACAATTCCATGCACTCCTGAATAGTGTTATTCCCATTTCGTGTGGGAATAGCTTTTTTCGAACCAGTCCAAGCCGGCAACATTTCCATGCATTTCTTAATTGTGTCATCCTCTTCTTGTATCGGAGTAATTGTCTTCGAACCACTCCATGCCGCTGTGGCTTGTGATGGCAACTCTTGCTGAACCTGCATTTGGATATAAATTAGCTGCAAATTCAATGATGTAAAAGCAAAATGATTAAATCAAGAATGCTATATTAAAAATAACCCAAATCTGTTGTGGATACTAAGACATGTTTCTTCTTTGTGTCAAACATATTGTCAATTCCATAAATCAAATTGAAGGGCATAATTGTCATTTCAATATATAAAAGTGTTAATTGCGTGTTCTTTGGTCCGTGAACAATAATTTTGAGACGGAAAAAACATGTATTTAAACAGAAAACAAACCTGACAGTCCATAAAGATATAGTCATATGGTAGAATATGAGAAGCTCCAATGGTAGAATATCCAATGCTTGTTTCCCATTTAGGCAGCTCGTAGTTGTCACACCGTATCTCGAAAGCAGTTTTTGGACGATCATATGTTGGCAAGGCTCGTTATCTGCTAGCAACACTTTTTCCCCTCGTAACGGCGAACTCTTCGTGATTTCTGTTGGTCCCTCTTGTTTTCTCAGTGTTTGCTCATCCCGAGTGATTATTTGTGTTTCCTCTACTTCTCTTGGCGTGGGCTGATTCTGGTGTGGTGGAGTGCTGGGGAACATACCTCCAAACTCCGGGAGAAGATTGATCAATGAGTTTAAACGGGTGCCATGAACTGGCATTGGTATGATTAGATCCGACGGTGGGAGTTGATTCTCATCTAGACCTTGAAGTTTAATACATCTAGAACCTAACCAGACGACTCTAAAACTTTCATTCTTCGAGTCTTTTCTAAATTCAGCCACTACTTTACTTAGCTCACGGAAATTGGCTCGTGTTGTGTCAAGTACAAGCAAAATGAAACTAGATAAAGTTAGTGAATTAGTACTTTGAGTCGGTGAGACGTCAGTTCCATCCATCGCACTTAAAGGAACATTCTTCGGGCTTGTATTCGAGGACCGAGATCTGGGCCAGCTTAAACAGCCGAAGCTTTTATTTAAATAAGATTTTGATGAGCTTACTTTTTCTTGTTCCTGTTTTAACTTCCTGAGCGTTTGCGAAAGCTCAACGATGTTTTTAACTGCTAGAACTTTAATTTTGTGGGCACGCAGAAACTCTTGTATGACCCTTCGCCTCTCATCCGAACTGATGAAGATAACAACTATTGACGAATTATCATCTAGTCTTTTGGGACTACGGAGAGGTGTGGTTGACCCTGAGGAGAGTGTCTTATCGTCTTCATGAATGTTCCTTGAATTAGATAGACAAACATCTAAAACAACACTGAACGCGAAACATGTCCCCTTTTTGCCTACTTTGTTGTCAACGATGCTAATCTCACCGCCCATTAATCGTACCTGTAATGTTATATATCAATCTTTGTGTCAGGATGAAACAATTAACTAGAAATAAATAAAAGTACTTTACCAGATTCGTCCCTATGGCTTAAAGCTTATGTATATAGTCCTCACAGTTCAGAAGTACACTAGACGTCTATATTTTGATGTTTGTTTCCTAAGTACGGATCGTGTAACAAGGAAGGACAAATCCGTTAAGCAAACATCAAATTATGGAGATCTTGTGTACTTATTGACCTTTGCTGGAAGAAAAGGCAAGCATGGAAAGCAGAATATAAAAAGCACTATGATGTGCTTTTATTATGCTTGGAAAAATGTCACCTCACCATGCTCTGCAAAAGGCAGTTTGAAAATTAATCACTGCCCAAAACATCTGGCTGAACTTCGAAAAATGTTTGAAAACCTCCTGCTGTAGAGATCTACGATCTGGAAGATACTCTACATATTTTGCACAAACGTCCCGTGGTAAATCTTGTAAGAGACCAGTATAGGAAAATGAAAGGGCTTCATGGACCAATACATTACACATGGGACCATACGACAATGATGAGGCATGATTAACTTAATCACAGATCCCTTAACAAGGATTTCGGTGATTTTGTAAGAAACTTCACTATGCCATTGCGTGGGAAGACAGTGAGTATTTACACTCATTGCTCATTGACTATGAAAATGGTTTGAAGACATGGTCACACCCTACTCCTCAAGTATTCTCAAAATACAAAAGGGTAGTGATAACAAGTCAAAACCGCAAAGGAAACAAGCATAAAAAGATGGAAGGTACGGCTGATAAGACAAGCAAAGTTGTGGCCTTCTCAACCAAAGCCTAATCCCAAGAAGAGAAAGGAAAATCCAAATAAGGATCAAGCTTGTCACCACTCGCCACATGACTGGGCATTGGAAGAGGAACACTCAGCCTCTATATCACGAAGAGAGGTTGCCGTGCAACATAAGAAGAAGTCTGAGCATAGTGACTGCAGGTTCAGGTAATTTATTTGCAATTGAATTATTCCAATCTAACTCCACAAATTAAAATCTTGGGGTATATGAACAGGATAGCGGTATTCTATGTTTGTAAAATACGCTGCAGGATTCATGCTGAAAGGAAACTAACTTATGGGGATCAATATCTGCATATGGGCAATGGAGCACAAGCAGTTGTTGAAGCCATAGGAACGTTTGATTTAGTTTTACCTTCTGGTTTAGTACTTGAAAATTAAACAATTGTTACTTTTTCCACCTTCTTTTGTTAGAGGTGGTTATATTCCTTTTCATGTTTGTTGGATCTTGGTTTTAAACATCTGTTGCTAGTAATGGAATTTCTGTTTCCTTTAAAATGGTGTATTCTATTGTTAGAAGAGCTAATTTTCCTGTTACATGCAGTGTGTTTGAAAATTGACATGAAGTAAAATGTCACCAAGAATAATAATTTCTTTCTTTAGCATCAATAAAAGAGAAAGTTAGACTTTGGATCCTTCTTAAAAAAAAAAAATCTTTGCACTGTAGACTTGCCCATATTGGGCAAGACTCGCAATGCAAAAGCTTCAACGTGAAGGTCCCTTTTGGAAAGTATCAATTAGGAATCATTAGAAAAATGCAATCTTTTATTCTTGGGAAGATACAAAAAACCTTATTAATAGCAAATTGAAAAGAGCTACAGATCTACTTGGTCTAATCATCACTGAGTGTGTGTGGACCACTTAGACATAGAGTTCAAAGGATATGTGCTAGCTAACTTCTTACCTTTTACGGATTATTTCTGTCGTTATGATATGTTTATTTGCTTAAAACACTAAACATGAGGTATTGAAACATTTAAGTTTTTCAAAGCAGAAGTAGACTGCAACTAGGAAAGAAGAATAAAAGCTCTTACGATCCGATAGAGGTGTTGAATATTATAAGCCAAGAGTTTAAAGATTATCTAAGTGAGAACGGAATATTCAGAATCTTACTTCTCCATATACCGCACAACAAAATGTGTATCCGAAAGGAGAAATCGACACCTACTAATATGGTACGACTAAGTTTCATCTTACAACACTAAAAATCAGGACAGTCCGTTATCCTTTTGGGATTATGCCTTAGAATCAGCTGTGCGTACTCTTAATATGGTTCCCCTAAAGAATGTTTGATAAGACACCATAAGAAATAATGGCATGGCAAAGTGCCCGAAATGTCTTATTTAAAGTCTGGGGTTGTGAGGCGTATGTTAAACGTGACTCATCTATAAACTCAAACAGAGAATCTGTCCAAGTGGTATCTTTGTAGGATATCCCTAAGGAAACTATGGGTTACTATTTTTACTTTCCACCTGAAAACAAAGTAATTGTTGCAAGGTATGGAGATTTTCTTGAAAGAGATCTCATATCTCAAGAATTCAGTGGGAGAGATTGTGATCTGGAAGATGATCATATAGATACATTACCTTCTGAAAACACTAGCGAGATTCCAGTAGAGCCTGAAAGTCCTTGGGTCCTCCACCGGAATAATTCCAGTCCGTAAGGTCCGAAAGGGCCTAAAAAAATGGTTTCACCCAACGTCTCGTCTAAACATGGAGGTGATGATGATGAGTAGGGGATTGGAGAACCTGCTAATTATCGAGCTGCTATGATTGACCCTGATAAGGTTTTTTATGGCAAGGTGCAATGGATGAAGGAAATGAAATCCATGAAAGTCCATAAAGTCCTGGATTGTAGTATAAACCATCGCCCTCCTAATGCCAAGGTAGTTAGGAGTAAGTGGCGTATACAAAAAAGAACGACATGGATGGAGTAGTACACACCTATAAAGCTCTTCTGCTGGCTAAAAGCTGCACTCCAGAAAATCCAATGGGAATTGACTACAGGAGACCTATTCTCCAGTAGCAGACATTAGAGCTATTAGGATTCTCATATCCATACTGCATACTATGATTATGAGATTTGCAATTGATGATTAAAACTGGCCTTCTTTTAATGGTCGCTTAGATGAGGACATGCTATATGTGGAGCAAACCTGAAGGGTAAATGTTATCCAAAATAATACCCAGAAACGGTGTATGCAAACTTCAAAGGGCCATTATGTTTAGAAGCAAGCATCACGTCAATGGATAAAACGATTTGTGAAGAAATCAAAAGGTATGGATTTTTTCAAATCTGATGATCCATGTAGTATATCGCAAAGCATTGGAGTAGATGTAGTATTCTTAATCTATATGTCCGACGACATTTTGATTAGGAAATAACATTCCAAAGCTTAAGGAAGTTAAGGACTATCTTGGAAAATGTTTTTTCTGTGGTAAGGATTTAGGAAAGCATCAATACATTCTAGGAATTAAGATATATAGAGAGTAGATCCTCTGCTGTTGATTGGACTTAACCAAAAGTGGCTTAACAAATCGAAAAGATATTGAAGAAATTCAATATGCAAAACTCTATAGAAAGGTTTATAACCGATGAAGACAAACATGATTTAGTAATGAAATTGTGTCTTCACAATAGGAAAAAGCTTACATGAAACACGGTACCTTAAATGCTTCGGCTTAGTTATCTATCATGTAATGCTGAAAGTAGCACGACCAGATGTGTGATTGCACAAAACTTTGTCAGGTCGGTATCAACAGAATCCGGTGGAAGCTCTCACTGGTTGCTGTTATACATATCCTAAGAAGTATCCTTCCTGAGGAATACGGTAAAAAAAGAAAAATAATGTTTATAAGATATATGCGTAATCCAGAAATACAGAACTTGATGTTACAGGTTTCTGTGATGCTACCCTTGCAAAGCGATAAAGATGATACAAAGTCTCAGACGGTTTATGTCTTGTGTTGGCAATGAAGGAGCATTATAACTAGGAAGAGCAAAGAAGCAGTACTACCCTTGCGATTGCATGCGACACTATCTGAGACAAATGGCTGCGTCAGTAAGGCTCAATGGAAAGCAGTTTGGATTAGAATGTTTGTTGAAGATCTGGAGG
Source organism: Tanacetum coccineum (assembly GCA_026074375.1). Lineage (NCBI taxonomy): Eukaryota > Viridiplantae > Streptophyta > Magnoliopsida > Asterales > Asteraceae > Tanacetum > Tanacetum coccineum. The sequence goes on along the minus strand of BQNB010050203.1, from coordinate 24,534 downwards.
ATGCCTTCAATAAGTAAACTATTAATAGGTATTGTTACAATTCTGCTGGCATCATAATCGCACAATGAACCTGGAGTCCCATGAAAGGCGCCAAACATTTTCTGCGAGATATCACTATGATTCGAGAGACAAGTCGAGAGTGTGAAATCAAGCTAATAAAAGTTCACACATAAAAAAACCAAGCTGATGCATTTACATAAAGCTAACCTAGATGAAAAGTTAGTGAACAATGCCAATGGAATGGACTTTATCGATTACTAGTAGTATCATGGCATATCTGTGAAAAGTATTTGATAAAGGGATGTGTAAACATTTAATGAATTGAGTAAAATAAAATATTGTTTGTGTTATTTTGAGTATTTAATTTTGTATCCTATTTACATGTATTAAATCCATTGAATATAAATTATTCTAAAATGTCCGTTGTCGTTTAATAATAAGGGAATATTATTACAAAAATCCAAGACAAATTACAAATTGATGGTCGGGTATACTTGAAAGTATATTTATGTGATACATACCAAATTTAGAATGATATTTTGCTGAATTGAATGCTAGGACTTATCCCAACTATGTGATTGTACTATAAGGATCTTGTCAATAATAAATCATAAAATAGTTATCCTCAGACTTGAGATACCAGGAAATTGTCATGGATCTAGTGCATTTCTGTGAAGCAATTTAAAGCTGCACGTAACTGGTAGTTATACGGAGTGTTTTCAGAAGTGTTTCAAAATTCATATGTTTTGCTTGTAGTCAATAAGGGATTTGTTTCCTTCAAATTCGTTTTGAAGTTTAATACAGCTGGGCCCCTCGTGGGATTGGTAAGATGTATGTGTGGCCACACCCAAGATTTTCTGGAATACGTTCAGAAGATTTGGTAATCTTGCTCAATCACTAACAACGAGAAACATAATAGTTGAAAAAAGAATGACGTAGATCCATATCTTTATTTAACAGGGTATTAGAAACAAAAGGATAATAATAATGATGAATCATTAAAATGTTTTGTCCAGGAGACCTTACTCGAGTCGTACTAGAGGCATCGGCGTGTAACTAGACGCTAACCGATGTGATCACACTATTAAGATATGTCCAAGTGGGAGCTGTTAGTTTATGGACATAAATTAGTGGATGTGTGTTAGGATCGAACTCGAGATCACGGGATTGCACACTTTACGTATGAAGAGTAAATGTTTAATAATTATTTATAAAAAGGTTATATTTAATTATTAAATACACAAAACATATAACGACCGTTAGTATTTAACGGATAATGACTAACGACAGTTAACTAATTAAAGGAAAGGACTATAGATGGAATTAAAGAGATCAAAGATGGTACTAGAATCCCTTAAGGATAGCACCGATCGGCTATAGGATTAGGGTATCCTAATCCTTGTCTAACTTGCTCTCTAAGTTTTCCACACTATAAATAAAGGGCCTAGGGTCATTGTATTCTCATCTCTTGTACACATACAATTCCCAAAGTCTTTTCTCCCTTCTTTTTTGTCAAAACCGATCGGCAAACCATTCTAGTGGGTTGATCGAATTTTTTGAGTATCAAGAAAAATTGTTTTGTGTTTATTACTAGCAAATTGTTTACTTGGTATTAGTACGTGTGTACAAGAACGTGATTCAATCACACTATTGATTGTATATTGGATTGAATTACAAAACGGTAAGGGGTAATTCCATTAATCCACATAAACCCTAATTAGGGTTAGATCAAGAACAAAGAAAACAAGAACGATTCTTGTGCTCAAGAATCCAAAGGTATATAACCCGACCCGGTTAATTATATACATGTTAATTATATGATTTGTTATCGCTTCCGCTATTACATGCTTTGATGTTTGATTTAGATTATAAATTGTTATGCATGCTGAAACAGAAGATCCTTGTCCTCAAGGATCAATGGAAAAGTCAGGAAACCTCTTAATAAGATCCTCAGCAAGCTCCCAAGAGGCATCTTCTTCAGGTTCCACTGACAACAAACCATCTTCACCACATTGAGGTGGAAGTCCCATTTTCAAAGAATTTCCCCTACACAACTTGAGTTGAGACACATGAAACAACCCACAACACCAAATGAACCATCTTCCAAACACTTACTCGAGTTGACTCAGAACTAATTGGTGCAATGCTTATTCTCTCACGAAAACCTCACTGGATCATGACAACGAGCTTGTGTTTTCATGGATCATATGGAAATTTTGAATTAAATTGGTTACGTGTATTGTTTTAATGTTGCCATTAATTTTAGTAGCGATAAATTCAGTTGAATTGGGGAAGAACCTCAAATATTAATATTAAATTAAGTTTGTTCTATGTGGTATAATTTAATTTATGGCTACGCAATGTCGGTAACTGACGAATGCATGTGGTTATTTTTTTTTTGAAAAAGTGAGAGCCAGATAAATATAAGATAATAAAATCTAGATTTATTATCGGAGTGTTTTATGTCTTATAAAAAATGAATGCATGTGCTACATGTTTTTTTAATTTAACGCATATAATTTGTTATTATGTGTTTTTACCGCTTAAAGTCTTTTTTATTAAAATTAACTTGTTTTTTTGGTTAATTATAATTGATGCGAAGTTTTGTAAACAAAAAGGGAATTTTGAATAGGAAAAATAATAGGACTAAATCAATAAAAAAATTATGAATTGTTTTAATGATTAAAGTTTACAATATTTAGTTGATTGTAATTATAAGTACGAAAATATTTAGAAATGCTCATGTACCAATTTGACAAACTGAGTGGGAAGTTTAACGCGTCGATGTGCTGATGACCGAACTCTAATAAGGAGGTATATGCTTCAGCGCTGAACCGAATTCTCCGTCTTACTTTGCGGTAAAATTGGAGTAACCTACGAACTATTTAAAAGTTCACAAAAGTTTACTTAAGGTTGATTTGCTCAATTGGAGATATGTAAAACTTAAGTATAATAATGTATTGTGATTTTATAATTATTTATAAATATGGATTATTATATATTTTAATAATTTTAGGGTATATTAAAATATTATTGTGTATATTATTTATTATTAATACATTATAATACAATTTGCTGTTGTCAAAGTTATTTTTAATGTTATTTACATAGGTAATTTTTTAATTTTCTAATTGTTATAAGTTAATTTATTTTTTTATAAGTATTAATGTAGATTCTCAATTAGTTATTATTCATATTTATCAATTTTATTAATTAACCACATAAAAGAATGACCTGAAACACTAAGTCGAAGACTGGTTATGAAAAAGTACGTTGTGGACCTGATAATTGTGGGTACTTCTTAATTGGTTCCATCTAAATGCCACATCCAAAATTTTATTTATTTAATCATGCCCTAAAGATATACAAAGATTTTTATAAACATATGATATGGGAGTTGTCGCATGTTTCTCATACATAATTTTTGATTGCACACATCAAACATTAGTACCCATAAAACTTAATACGAATGCCAGCTAATTAACAAAACACTTAAAGTTGCAATTTATTCATGTGGGAACTTGGACCAGATTGTAATGGACAAAAACCTTCATGATTAGTAAGACAGTCGACATGGACAAGTATTGACTTTAATTAGATTAGACGACTTTGAATGGAGTTATTTAGTGAGAACTAGAAACTCAAGCAATTAAGAGTGGGATGAACAGTTTATAATGCAACTTGTTTTTGGCAATGAAAATCACCATAAATATCTAGAAATTGAAAATTGTTTGTCAATTAATTGTTCGAACAATTACCATGTCGAATAAATTCCCTTACTCAGCAGATCAACTGATGTGATGGGTTTAGTCAATATGGGTTCTAGTTTCAAGAAATCTATGGATATATGAATATTGCCCTGGTTATCTTTATTTTCGTTAAAAAATGTATTAATCGAAAATACTAATTAATTGAACGTTTTCTGTAGAAAGCTCAACCCGATAATAACACACTTTAAGATCTGCGTTCAAGACTTTCCATTGAACGAGAAAAACTGACTGGCGACAATTTCAATGATTGGTACCGTTCACTAAGAATTGTCTTGAGAGTGTGAGGATGCTGCTGAGAATGTTAAAGCTGCATGGAAAGCTGAATACAAGATACATTCTGATGTGGCTTGTTTAATGCTTGGAGAATGAACATCCTGCTCTTCAAAGGCAGTTTGGACTATATTTCCGCAAGCCATGCTTGATGAACTCAGAAGAATGTTTGAAAAGCCTAAAGCAGTAGAGATCTACTATTTGTGTGGATACCCTGTCACAGCGTGCAAACAATCCCCGAGGAAAATCCGTAAGAGCTCATGGTGTTGACAATGAAAGGTTACAGGACCAACTACAAGCTCTTGGAAACGCCTATAACAATGATATGGCGATTAACTTAATTAACAGGTCCCTTAACAATGGGATTTTGGTAATTTGTTAAAACATCAATAATGCAATTGTGTGGGGAATACAGTGAGTGATCTACACAGCATTGCTCATTGACTATGAAAAGGTTTTAAAATACAGAGGCCCCTACACCTCAGTACTGCTATGTCAAAAGGGTAGGGTGAATAAGCCAATACCGCAAAGAAGCGAACAAAAATGGTAAAGCAAGGCAAAGCTGATAAGAATAATCAGAGTTGTGGCTTAACTCCCAAAACCAAGCAAAACCCTCCTCAGAAGAAGGAAAATCCTAGAAGGATCAAGCTTTCACTACTGTAACGTAGTTGGTCACCTGAAGGAGGAACTACCCTCTTTACCGTCGAAAGAGTTACGCACAAATAAGAACAAGAACAGAGCATGTTGCTGCAACTTTAGGTAACTTATTAATGATTGAATTATTTAATCTAACTCAACAATTAAAATTCCTGGGGTATAATGATAACTGGATGGCGTATTCACATTTGTAATACGGCTACAAGGGATTTAGAGTGGAAAGTGAAGCTATCCTATGGAGATCAAAAACCTGCATGTGGAAATGGAGCACAAGCAGCTGTGAATGCCATATGAAGGTATAATTTCGGTTTTTACCATCTGTTTAGGTACTGTCGCTTAAACAATTGTCATTAAGGCACCTTCTATAATTATAGTTGTTGTTTCTTTTTCTCGTTTGTTGGATCTTGGATTCGTTCACACTTTTACTAGTACTGTAAGTTCTGGTTCTTCAATGTATTTTCTATTTTAGTTGCTATATCTGTGAATGGTGTGTTTGAATTTGACATGAATGATAATTTTATTCAAGTGCTAATAAATAATTCTATGTTTAGCATAAATAATAGAGTAAAGTTAGACTTGAATTCTTCTTATCTTTGGCACTGTAGACTTGCCCATATTGGCAAGACTCGCATGCAAAAGCTTCAACGTGAAGGACATTTGGAAAGTATCAATGATGAATCATATGAAAAATGCGAATCTTGTATTTCTGGGAAGATGACAAAGAATCCTTTTAATAAAACCATTGAAAGAGCTACAGATCTACTATTTGGTTTAAGTACATACAGATGTGTGTGGACACTTAGACAAAGGGTCAAGGAAAGGTGCTAGCGTACTTCTTAAAGAACCTGTTAGCTGATTATATCACATCGGTTATGGTTATGTTTACTTGCTTACACATAACATGAGTATGTGTGGAAAACATTTAAGAGTATTTAAATTCAGAAGTAGAATTGCAACTAGGAAAGAAGATTAAAGCCTTCGATCCGATAGAAGGTGTAGATATTTAAGCCAAGAGTTTAAATTAATATCTAGGGTAAATAAGAATGGAATAGTACAGCATTTTCCCCTTACTTCTCCATATACTCCCACCAAAAGCAAAATGGTGTATCTGAAAGTAAAATCGCACACTATTAGATATGGTGCGATCTATGTTTAATCTTACAACTCTACCATTATCCTTTTAGGATTATGCCTTAGAATCTGTTGTTCGTATTCTAAATATGGTTCCCACAAAGAAGGTTGATAAGACACCATATGAAATATGGCATGGCAAGGCGCCTAATTGTCCTTATTAAAGGTCTGGTTGCGAGGTGTAGGTGAAACGTGACTCAGCTGATAAAAACTCCAACAGAGATCTGTTTAGTGTTTCTTGTAAGGATAACCCTAAGGAACTAAAGGTTACTACTTTTTTTTGCACCTGAAAAAAAAGTAATTTTTGCTATGTATGGAGATTTCTTGAAAGGAGATCTCATATCACAAGAATTCAGTGGGAGAGATTATTATCTGGAAGGATGACATGATGGATAACTTACCTTCTTGAAAACACTACGAAATTCAGTAGAACCTGAAAGTCCTGGGTCCTCCAGCCGGACTTAATTCTTGGCCGTAGGTCTGAAAGACTACAGCGTGCACACCAACCGTCTATGTCTAGAACATAGATGTTGAAAGGATGTAGTAGAGGGGTATCTTGGAGAAACCTGCAAATAATAAAGCTTCAGGCTTGACCCTGATAAGGTAAATATGGGCAAGGTGCAATGATGAGGAATGAACTCCATGAATTAATGGAAGTCTGGACTGAAGTAGAGCCCTCCTCAATGACTAAAATGAGAAGTGAGTAAGTGGTTTATCAAGAAGAAGACTTACAAGCTGGTCAAGACAACACTATAAAAACTCGTCCTGTGTAGTCTAACTAAAAGGCATACTCAAAACCTATGGGATTGACACTAGTGACATTTTCTCCTGTAAATAGACATTAGAGCTATTCGGATTTCTCATTGCAAGTAGAAGAGATACCAATGATTAATGATTTGGCAAATGATTGTTATAACTTCTTCCCTGAATGGTCGCTTAATGAAGGACATCTTTTGGAGCACCTTAATTTATATTAAATCCAAGGAAATCCAAACCGTGTAGCAAACTTCAAAGATCAATTTATGGTTTGAAGCAAGTTCATCACGTCATGGAAATAAAACGATTTTATGAGGAAATCAATAAAGATTTGGATTTACTCAAAATCGTGATGATCCGTGTGGTATATCGCAAATCTAGAGGGATAATGTAGTATTCCTTGATCTATATGTCGATGACATATTAATCATTGGAAACAACATTCCAAGACTTAAGAAGTTAAGGATTATCTTGGAATGTTGTTTTTCCTATGAAGGATTTAGGAAAGCTGCATACATTCTGGAATCAAATCTATAGAGAAAATTCTTTAGCGGTAATTGGACTTAATTCAAGGTGCTTACAGTAAAAATATTGTAGAAATTCAATATGCATAACTCCTAAAAAGTAAGGTTAGCCAATGGAAGTCAAACATGAATTAAGTAATGAGATGTGTGCTTCAACACCTGAAGAGGTGGCTTACATGAAGAAAGTGCCTTATGCTTCGGCTGTAGGATCTATTATGTATGCAGTTAGATGCCACAGGCCAGATGTGACGTTTGCTCAAAACTTGGTCAGTCGATATCAACAGAATTCCATGAAAGCTCACTGAGTTGTTGTAAACATATTTCCCCCACCCGTGAAGTATCTGAGGAATACGAGAGATATGTTTTTAGTGTATAGAGGGAAACCAGATGCAGAACTTAATGTTACAGGGTTCTGTGATGCGTCCTGGCAATGTGATAAAGATGATATGAAGTTCTCAGAACGGGTTATGTCTTTGCATCAATGAGGAGCACTAAACTGGAAGAGCAAGAATAGACGTTACGATTGCATGCCCAGCCAACACGAAGCTGAATACATGGCTGCTTCAAGGAATTGCAGAAGGAGGCTGTTGTTGGATTATGAAATTTTGTTGGAGATTCTGTGGGAGTGATGCCTTCATAAAGAGCTATTATTGTATTGTACAATTTCTTCTCTGCAATCATATCGCGCAGAAGATTCTGGAATAGATGAAAGGCTCCAGACATTTTCTACGGATGATATCACTTCGTTCGAGAACATGTCGAGAGTGGTGGGAAATCAAAATATTAAAATTCACAACAGATGATAACTTAGCGATCCTTTCACTAAGGCTTTACCTAGAGGAAAGGTTACTGATCATGCCAATGGAATTGGACTTCAATTAGCTAGTAGTTTCATGCATATCTGTGATTAGTATTTGGAAAAAGGATATTATAAACATTATTATTTGATGGAATAAAAAATATTGTTTTATGTTTATTTTGTGTATTTAATTTTGTATCAATTTTGGCATGTTTTAAATCCTTGACTAAATTATTTCTAAATGTCCGTTGTCAATTAATGATATGGGGGAAATATTATTAATTTAAGAACAAATCAAAATTGTGGTCAGATATAGCTGAAAAGTAGATTGATAAAGAGTACGATTCAAATTTAGATGATATTCCGGATTGAATTGAATAATAATACTTATCCCAACTATATGATCGTACTATAATGGATCTTGTCATTATGTAGAATCCTAAAATAGTTTTATCCTCGGACTTGAGATACCAGTAAACTGTCATGGATTAGTGCATTTCTGTGAAACCATTTAGCGATACATTGAACGTAACTGGTATTTATACGATTGTTTCATAAGTGTTTGCCAAAATTCATAATGTTTTGCTTGATAGTCAATAAGGATTTGTTTCCTTTCAAATTCTTTTTGAGTTTAAATACAGCTGGGCCCCTCGTAGGGTTGACAAGATGTCCGCGTGGCCACGCCCAAAGATCTCCCCTGAAATTTTTAGAAGATTTAGTAATCTTGCTTAATCACTAACAACGAGAAACATAATAGTTGAATAAAGAATGACGTAGATCCATATCTTTATTTAACCAGGTATTAGAAGAACAAAAGGATAGATAAAAAATGATTGAATCATAAAAGGTTTTTCCAAGAGACATACTCGAGATTGTACTAGAGGCATCAGAGTGTTGCTTGACCTAACACGATGGTGTGATCACACTAGTAAAGATATGTCCAAGTGGAGCTTGTTAGTTTATGGACATAAATTAGGGATGTGTGTTAGGATAGAACTCGAGATCACGGGATTTTCACACATTAACGTATGAATAGTAAATGGTTAATAATTATTCTTATAAAAAGTTATATTTAATTATTAAAAACACAAAACATATAACTACCGTTAAGTATTTAATGGATAATGACTAAAACGACAGTTAACTAATTAGAAAGGAAAGAATATAGATGGAAGTAAAGAGAACAAAGATGTACTAGAATCCTTAAGGTAAGCACCGATCGGCTATAGAGTAGGGTATCCTAATCCTTGGCTAAACTTGCCTCTAAGTTTTTCCACACTATAAATAAAGGGACTTAGGGTCCATTGTAATCTGATCCTACTTGTAACAAACAATTCCCTACAGTCTTTTCTCTCTTCTTTTGTCAAAACCGATCGGACAAACAATTCTAGTGGTTGATTGAATTTTTGAGTATCAAAGAAAAATTGTTTTGTGTTTAATTACTAGCAAATTTGTTTACTTGGTAATAATACGTGTTTTCACAAGACGTGGATTCAATCAGCACTATTGATTGTATCCTTGATTGAATTACAAAACGGAAAGGTAATTCCATTAATCCTCATAAACCCAAATTTAGGTGTTTAGATCAAGAACAAGAACACAAAGAACGATTCTTGGGCTCAAGAATCCAAAGGTAATGTAACCCACCCGTTAATTATATGCATTTTAATTATATGATTTGCTATCGCTTCCGCCTATACTGCTTTGATGTTTGATTTAGATATAAATAGTTATGCCCTGCTGTAAAATCAACAATTTGCTTATAGCTAAATTCGATTCTGTTTGAAAAACTCAAGGTTATAGGCCAAGGTCTTCTGACCAGCCGACCTCTCACAGCTAAACGATGTAATGATGCTTGAAACAGATAAATAAGGCTTAATATAACAATTTTCATTGGTATATAATTAGGGTTAAAAATTTTACAAGCTAAAAACTATATTCGACCGATCTATAAAGGGAAAACTACCGTATAAATGCATAAACCGCAACAGGTAAACAAGGATGTCACTCAGATGATTCTCAATCTAATAAGCCAACGTATATGAGCCCACAAGCAGAAATATAATATTATCTATTCAATCAATCAAAATAATCAAGCATAGCAATGAGCATAATAAGATTTTTTGATGTTGAATCCGAACGACCCGTCATTCCCCCCCTGCTCTCTTCTTCTTCTTCATGGTTGTTGTAGTTAAAGATGTTTCCGTCCATGTGATTATACCCGTAATGTTCGCGCTTATTAAGGAACCCCTTCTTCATTCTCTCGATTTCAATCAACAATGATGAAAAAAGTGGTTCGAGCCCTATGCCTGCCTACCTTTTATATAAAATCCTAACGATGATGAACGACGTGTTTTAGTATAATTGTTATATTTAAATAGATTTGTACCATCAAATATACATTTTTAGTTTCTCTTTAGTATAATAATGTAGGGTGATATATGAAATTAATATTTTTTAAATTAATTAATATTAATTTTAATAAAAATTACGTTTGATTTTTTCACATTAAATATTTTTAACTAAAAATAGGTTTTTGTAAAAATAGGTTTTTGAAAAGATAGATAGTGTTGTTACATTGTGACGTATCAGTTTTGAGTGTTATATTTGCATTTTTGAGAAAAATAAGAGTCACATGCACAAACTAGGAGATTGGCGATATGAGGCAAGATTGAACGAGCTTGAGTCTTATTCAAAGCTCATTTTTAAACACGAGCTTGAGGCCGAGCTTAATAACCCATAATCGACTAAGCTTCCGAGTCCATGCCAGCCTTAAAAATACACACACTTTTAAACCGGACCGGACCAAAAACCGATTGGTTCCAAAAGTCCGGACTGAAGACCGGACCAAAATGTTCGGTCCATGTCCGAGTCAGTCAGGTCCGGTCCAATAAAGCATAATAGCCGGTTGTGCGCAAGACCGTACCGGACAGACCGATGACGAAAATGAGGAAAATGGTGGAGCGAGGACCCGGCCCAAATATGTTTGGTTCGGGCTAGTTGGTCCAGTGTTCCGTCTAGTTCGCGGTCTATAATGCTTAACCCGAATGCTTAACAAGACGATGATTTTTAATTTGTTTAGGTAAATCATATAAATGAAAAAAAAAGGGTTGGATCACTTAAAAAAACACATTCCTTTGGAGATAGAGATCAAAGATTCGATGTTTACTCTCTATAAGGTCGGAGGTTCTCTGAAAGCAATTTCTTTACCTTTGGAAATGGGTAAAAATGTCTACATTTCACCTTCTTCATTACCCCGTGAAAGACCAGATCGGATATCATTGAGTTTTATATAAATGAGTAAACCAAGTAGTTGTGAATATGTGAGTGACTGAATCAAAATCAAATGGTCGTGGATTCAAGCCAAGTCGAACACAAGTTTGTAAAATATGTTACCTAAGGGTTCGTTTGGTTTATAAGCGGGTTTGGATTTGGATTTGAAAAAGGTTTGAAATTAAATAAGGAGAGAGAAAATTAATTATTATTTAAAAAAAATATATATTATATAGATGAATTAATATGAAATACAATTTTTTTTAATAGAAAAAAAAGTGAAATAAATGATCAAGTTGGATTTTGTGGATGAGAAATTTTTAAAGACAAAAAATATATTTTATCCTAATAGATAGTCAAAACCCACCCATCAGATTAGAATTTAGGGCCCGTTTGATTGCATACGGGTTTAAGATTATGATTATAATTTAGATTTTGATTTTATATAATTAATTTTCTCTCTCCTTATTTACTTCAACTAAATTTGTGGGCCCATTTAAAACTTCAACCACTCATTGTTTATTGTATTATTTTTTATATAATTAGTTATAATTTTATAATATATTTTTTAATATTATTTTCTCTCTCCTACATCAAATCAAAATCTAAATCATAAACCAAATTTAAATCCAAATTAAAATCCTAATCCTAAACCCATCCACAAACCAAACGGGCCCTAATATGAGTTTTGAATTAAATGAGAAAGAAAAATATAATATAATAATATATTTTATATGTTAAAATAATATAGTTTATAAATTTAAAAATGATATTATCTTATCTTACTTTTTTTTTAACATAATCATTTTTATAATATTATAAAATTTGTATCACTCGTTACTATGCAAGCAAAATATTTCTAACAATAATAACCACATCGTTGACTATGTACATTTTTTTTAACATCAAATCAACGTTTACAATAAGATGGCGGGCAAACGAGCAACAAGCTGCGCCGCAACCTCTTTTTGGATGGCAAAACCAATCCTACTAATTTACTATCTTATAAAATAAATTGGAATGTCTCTCCTCATTAATTTTTAAAGTAATCCAAGTTTTCATGCATAGTGTACAAGCTTTAATGGATACAACAAATAAACAAAATATATTAAATACACTTTTTAATGCAAATAAGATACAAACAAAGAAACATAATGTACAATATTTTAATACACAATTAACACTCTTATTAAAACACTCATTATTTAAAAATACAAATATTCATGCAATATGTACAATTAGCCAATGTACAAACACACTTATTGACTGGTCAACACATTTAATATTATTATTAAAACACCTCTTAATCTATTAAACACACTAATTAATTTTATTTTTAAAACACCCTAAAATGAAAGCACATGTTATCTATACTACATATAAAAAGAATTGCATCATCTCTCTTTATTATGTTTTAAGTAATACAATTCACAAAGCTTATAGTACAATCTTTAAATGCACAAAACTTAATTTTAAGTAATAAAACTTAGAGTTAATTGCATAAATCGTCCCTGTGGTTTATCGGGTTTAACGAAAATGGTCCCTAGAAACTTTTTTTAACGGATCCTCTCCCTGTGGTTTTGACCCGTATCGGGTTTGGTCCCTTGACGAATATTTCTGTTAGTTTGACCGTTTGAAAAGGTGAAATGGCCAAACTACCCCCATACTATTATTATGTTTTTTATAATTATTTATTATTATTATTATTATTATTACAAAATCATTTTTATCAATTTTAGATTATTAATACAAAAGTACAGAATCATTTTTATTAAATCTCCACCACCAACCTTTCCACCATCCGTCTCCCACCACCCGTATACCACCATTTTCTCCGGTTAGTATCATAAATCCACAACAACCACCACCCGCCATTAAATCCGTCCACTTCGAACACATTTTCTAACCCATAAAAAAACTTTACATAACCAAACCCAAATCACATCTTGACGTTTTAGTCATCTAAACTACATCCAAACACTTTAGACACACCATCTATCATTTCATTTCATTTCATCTCTTTAAACATTATAACACAAAACCCATCATTTTTTCCAACAATAACAACCAAGATCTCACTTTCCCATCTCCTAATTACAAAAAAAATTGGCAAAACCTACAAATAACAATAAACTCTTTATCTCAGATTCCTCTTTTTACATTCTTTGATTTGTTCTTAAAGACAAAAACAAAAGATGAATCATCATTAACATTTTAAATACCCGAACATTAAACGAGTACAACAACAAAAGATACCTACCTGTGACCTTGTTAAACAATATCTGGCTGTCATTTTAGACAAGACAAAGAAAAAGGTGTTGGCGGGGTGGGTGGCTCGAGGTGGTGGTGACGACATGGTGGCCAAAGGTGTCGGTGGGGTGGGTAGCTGGAGGTGATAGCGGGGTGCGTGGTTGGAGCTGATGGCGGGATGGTGGTTGGTTGGGAGGCGGTTGATGGTGGTGACTGTACAAACTTTTAAAACACACAAAGCTTCATAAAATTTATATGTTGATACATATAGTTTAAAAATCGGATCGGACCAACGGGTTTAACCGGTAACATGATTGGTCACCGGTTCGGCTAGCAAATAAAATCCGGTCAAAAATGAAACGAATAGAACCGGCCAAAACCTATAAAAAAGAGTGAACCGGGCCTGACGAGGATCATTTTCTTTTTGTTTTTCTCTGGTTAATCACAGGGTACCCGCCGCCGCATCGCGCAGGTACCCTGCTAGTTATATACAATGTACAAACTAATAAAAGACACAAAGTTTCATACAATTTATATGTTGATACATGTAGTTTAAAAACCGGATCGGACCAACGGGTTCTACCAGGACCATGAGTGGTCACCGGTTCGGCTAACAAATAAAAGCCGCCTGAAAACGAACCGAATAGAAGCGACCGAAACCTATAAAAATGAGTGAATCGGGCCTGACCGGGATCATTTTCTTTTTGTTTTTTTCCGGTTAATCACAGGGTACCCGCCGCCGCATCGCGCGTGTACCCTGCTAGTGATATAATAAAAATAAAATGATATATGAGTGGTTGATGTAAAAAGTAGGTCCACCTAAAATGAAAAGATATTAAAAATATGACAAACTTAAAGGGTTTTACACAAAGAAAATATATGAGACTCATCCCTAATTTCAGGACCCACAAAAACATACCAAACACCATATTTTTCTATCATCCTCAAATCCTAATCCTTCAAACCAAACGCACCGAGTCTCCTTTTCTTGCTTTTTATATGCCAATGGATGATGATGGCTCACGTGCTTATTATATGGACTGATTAGCTAATAAAGCCACCAATCACTTGTTTAGGCCCGTTTAATATTTAGGGTTAGGTTTCTTTCATTCGGATTTATTATCGTTGTATTCTCATTAATTTGGTGAGTCTGGTCATTATATTTTCAATATTCTTTTTGGTTTTTGCAGTTTGAAATTTTTTTCTAAATACAACAGTCGCGCAAGGTGCGTACATTTTTAGGAAAAAAAAACTTGACTTCTCAAAGTAGATCAGTCGCTCAAGTCGCCTAAAATATTATACTTTTTGTATAAGTATTTTTTTTCAAAAATGTTTTTAGGCGACCTATTAAATGTACTTTAGGCGACTTTCTTTTGTTTTTTACTGAAAAAAAATCGCTTAAAGTACAGTTAATTGGTCACCAAAAAACATTGCTGAAAAGTTACATATACAAAAAGTACCATTTTTTTAGACGACTTAGGTGACTGGTCTATTTTAAGATCATAATTTTTTGGTAAAGAAAAAGTATTCACTTTGAGCGACCAGTCTATTTAAAGAATTTTCCCATGACAAATTTAAATTAAAGAGAGATATAAAATTGCCTTAATGTTATTCATGTTTTTATTCTCTTATAACAGAATATTTCATAAATAAACCAAAATAAGAAAGGTAGTTAACTTTCTAGCCAAAAAATTATCAAATTCAAAAGAACTTAATCGGTACAACTGACCGACTATGTGACTTTATTAAATTCTTCACACGTCTTTTTTTAATAACGTGCGATTAGCGGAAGAATGGTATACGCTACCACTAGATTGATTAGGCATTAGTGCTGTAAACGAACTGAACGTTTAGTGAACATTTCATGAACCGTTCGGTAAAAAGTTCGTTCATGTTCGTTTATTTATTAAATGAACGAACATGAACATTATTTTACATTCGTTTAGTTAAATGAACGAACATGAACACAAGTCACGTTCGTTCGTTTATGTTCATGAACGTCCGATTAAGCGTTTATTAGCGTTCGTTTATGTTCGTATATCATATATTTTAATTGTATACTTTTAAATCTGGTATGTTTAACAACACTTATAAAACATAATATCATGCATAATTTGATAATATTTTTATGTTTTTTTTCTACGTTCATTTATGTTCGATCATTTATGTTCGTTTAAAGTTCGTTTAGTTTCTTAATGAACGATCATAAACGAACATGAACAACTCATTTTCTTAATAAACGAAAATGAACAAGAAAATTCGTCCGTTTAAGCGTTCGTGTCCGTTTATTTGTCCGGTTAAAATTAAATGAACGAACATGAACAAAGCTCCGTTCGTGTTCGTCCGGTTCGTTTACAGCCATATTAGGCATTATATTGTGTGACAAGTGTCTTATGTATTTTGGTATCAAAATTCAAGCCAAATTTAATACTAAAGTAATCAAAGTGGCAATGGATTGACTACTCCAAACTTATCCCATCGACTTATATAAAATTTAGGGGTTTTGTCTTAAAATAGACATGTATTTTTCTAAATGAAACAGGTGGAATTTAATAAAGTACTAAAGTAATCAATATGATACGTATATCGATTTTTCCACCTGTTTAACAGTTTAAGCGCTTACGTGGCACCCAACTAAAAAAAGCAGACTTTTTAAATTAAAAAAAAACATTTTTACGTTATTATTCGTGAAAAAATTTACAATTTTTTTGCAAAACTTTTTAGAAAAAATTTCGTACATTTTAAAACGTAAAAATGTATAAAATCATTTAAAATTTTTTGAAATTTTTTATTTTTTTTCAAAGGAAAACGTTTAGTTTTTTTATATTTTAGATTTTTCTTAACTTTAAAAAACTGTTTTAATTTTTTAAATTTAGAAAAAAAAATGTTTTTATTTTTTCAAAGAAAACAGTAAAAATGTTTTAATTTTTTAAATTTTTCTTAACTTTAAAAAATAATTCCGTAAGAAAAAAAATTGATTATTTTTTTAAAAAATAATTTTTTTAAAAATTAAGATTTTAAAAAGTGCGATTTTGTTTTAAAAAAAGTTGTAAAAAAATTAATCTTTTTACGAATAATAATGTAATTTTTTTAAAAAAATTTAAAAAGTATGAAAAAAATTTAAATTTGTTTATAAAATTAAGATCTAAAAAAGTGCGAATTTTTTTTAATTTTGTAAAAAAAGTTATATTTTTTTACGAAATAATGTAAAAAAAATATTTAAAAAATTAAAATAAATTTTCTTTCCTAAAATCATAGCCGGTTTTAACAGTAGCCGGTAATAATGGTACCATATTGACACGAAATGTAAAGTTTAGGTACCATATGAATAATAAATTTAGTACACGTACCATATGGGTACATTGGGAAAAGTACGTGTCTATTTTAAGCTAAAAACCCTAATATTTATTGTGCGATCGCTAGATACAAAAATACTATTTTAATTTTGTTTAGTTTTACGTGCAATAAATACCGAAACTTATATAATTCTCTTTGTTTGACGTGTAATTATATATTAAACAAATAAACGTATATTGAAACGTGTGTGTGTTTTTATTTTTTTCATGTTTTGTTTATTTGTTGAACAAAGGCATCGCCATGAACCAATAAAAATTAAAACTATCACTCCATCACTACTTTACGTGAGTGTTAGACTTGGTGTAATAAGAAGATTTCAAGACCATATTTCTTACCGTTATTTCAGCTTTTTTTCTCTACAAATAATTTCACAATTAATTTAATGTAATAAAACAACGAATTTCATCACCGAAACATATTCTACTTAAATACAAATATACCCTATAAAAACTATATAATAAAAACACACACAAAACAACCCTCAAAAACTCGGTCGTGTCCAAGACCAAGTGTTATTTTTCAACCATTGAAGACTCGTGCTAAAAGGTGATCTAGTGTAATAAGGACTACACGTCTTTGACTTGCCACAGCGTCTTTCATATGCTATTAGACTTGGTCAAGTTGGATTTTGTGGATGAGAAATTTGTAAAAACAAAAAAAAAATATTTTGTCATAATAGATAGTCAAAACCTACCCATCAGATTAGAATTTAGGGCCCGTTTAGTTGCATACAGGTTTAAGATTATGATTAGAATTTGGATTTGGATATGAATTTAATATGAGTTTTGAATTAAATGAGGAGGAAGAAAATTATAATATAATAAAATATTTTATATGTTAAAATAAATATAGTTTATAAATTTAAAACTGATATTATGATAAAATAAAAATAAAATGATATATGAGTGGTTGATGTAAAAAGTAGGTCCACCTAAAATGAAAAGATATTAAAAAGATGGCAAACTTAAAGGGTTTTACACAAAGAAAATATATGAGACTCATCCCTAATTTCGGGACCCACAAAAACATACCAAACACCATATTTTCCCATCATCCCCAGATCCTAATCCTAACCCTTCAAACCAAACGCACTCTTACTTTTGAGGATGATGCAACGCGTGAATCCAATTATGCAGTAACCAAACAAATAATTTTGTGTCTCTTTCATGCTAACCT
>BQNB010050202.1:0-41631 GCA_026074375.1 Tanacetum coccineum | reverse complement strand
TTGGCTAGGTTTGTCCAGGATATTTAATCTATCGAATTGGATATCTTAAAAAAAAATCATTACATGTCTTATGACTGATCTAACCGTGTTATAGGGAAAGTCTCATTATAGTGAAAACCTCAAGAAGAAGGTGTAGTCGCGTGAGTATGTTTGTATAAGTTTCTAAATGTCCGAGGACGGAGTCTCGTTTCTACTATCTGTAAGGTTCGATGATTCACATCAACGTGGCTTATGGATGTAAGTACCCAACTTACTTGGCAGTACTAAATAGTATCATGACTTAAATTGGTGTACTATTGGTCTGCAATGAATAATTCAACTGAATGCTATATCGACATAGGCTTATCTTGTTCAAGGTAGGTTTCATCACCTAGTTGATAAAGTTTGTACAATCTGGGACCACTCCAGGACCCAACAACAGCAACCATAACGACGATAACTATAACAAACGGTGATGGGATGCAGAGAATGAGGACATTTCGAGAAACAATATTCCCAGAATAAAGTTTAACAATTGGGAGGAGCTCGCGTAAGAGCTTATGCGATAGACGGCGGATTATGGTACTCAGTCGTTAGTTTAAGGACGAATCAACTCCATTAACTCAAGTGTGTAACAAGTCTGTTAGTTCTACGAACAGTTCGTGATCGCGAGGATTTGCAATCGCAAAAGTAACAACTTAAGAATGAGATAAGGTAGCTCCAAGTGAGGCCTTAAGATTTTGCTGAGTAGTAAGACACGATTGTGTCTCTAGACCCTTTTAACGGATTCTGATGATTATCGATTTCAGGTTCATACTCGTGTCATATCGGATACCATTAAGCCCACTCATTTATAATTTCTTATTTACATAAAGAAGCGTCCAAATTTATGTAAGTAAGAAATGATAAACTTATGGTTCGGTGATTTATAATTTATTTATTTAACTGAAGAGGCGTCCCAATCCTTTCAAATAAATAAATTATAAATCATCCTACTTAATAATTCCCGGTGCAATACGCGTACTCTCATAACCTTCAAGGTGGTTGACATGACGATGCATGTGTTCTACTGAGTATGGGACGAGTGTTCCAAACTCGTCTTCGGAGACGGGGAGTAAAACTATCAGGGAAATCACATAGTTTTTCAAGATCGTTAACGAGTACTCGGTTAGAGTAACTAAGGTAAAAGTCTTTACGAACGAGTTAACATAGCAATTATCATATAAATCCTCCTATTACAAGTCCCGCCCATACAAGACTTGTAATACTTAGATTTATACATAATCCCATGTAAACAGAACTGTGACGGGCTTTGTTAACATAGCAATTATCATATCAATCCTCATATTACAAGTCCCGCCCATACAAGACTTGTAATACTTAGATTCATACATAATTCCATGTAAACAAAATTATGACGGTCTCCGTGTAATACAATATAGTATAAAGCTATGAAGAAAAATAATATCCTTAGAGACCATTGTTTAACTTACAATGTCTGAGAACGAAGTGAGACCATTCGCCCAACTAACAATGTCTAAGTAAGTATAATTGAGACCATTGTATAACTCACAATGTCTGAGGTATAATCGAGACCATTGTGTAACTCACAATGTCTGAGGTATAATGTGTACCCATTGTGGCAAACTCACTATGTCCTTAAGAATGCTCTGGTATTTTGATATAAATTAACTCTTATTAATAAAGTGCGATGTACGCTAACAGTTGTAAGCATTTGATTTTACATATTTTGTATGTCACGTAAGTCACTTTAACGCAGCTCGTATTGTAAGCACCATAAGCAAATACGTGTAGCACTTTGAAAATGTTTGATGTGATGCAATGTTTGTGAAAACGACTATAGTCTAGGGTAAAATATGCAACCTAGTTCTCTATAGCCAGTGCTCTGTACCCATAACTGTACAACCCCCTAATTCGTGTCGCAGCGAATTAGTGTGCCCTGGGGCCGTTACTTCTTAATACAAAGCGCTAGATACAAGAGAACCAACCTCTAAAATGTTTTGTTTGAAAAAAATTAAACATTGTTGATTAATCAATATTTGAATTTATTAGACATTTGTCCGATAATTGGCATCACAATGAAAGCTTGATGTATTGACTCCAATGCACTTCAAGAAATCCGAGCATATAATTTACCTGAGAAAAACATGCTTAAAAAGGTCAACATAAAGTTGGTGAGTTCATAGGTTAGTTTAAGTATGAACGTAAGTTCCAATAAATGAATTTGTCCACTGTGTCATCACAGTACCCTGTAAAACGTTTAATGATCACTGTCACCTACCAGTATCATTGAAATGATTGTATGACCATTTAAATCCTTAAATGTCCTTCCAAAATGTATGTATGATTTTTAGAAATCAAACCATTGTAAAACCTGCATGACCGTTTCAAACCTTGTATGTTCCCTAAACTGTATGTATGAATGTCATAATTCAAAGAGCTTGTTACAATAGGCTCTGGACCATTTCAATCCTAAATGGTACAAAAAACGTATGCGTATGAATGGACACATTTGTTCAAAATATGCATATAGTCAAATCACCACAAAACATATTCCCAAATATTTATGTTAAAATGTATAAGTTTGTTTTGGACCGCACAAAGATTTCCCCCGTGATAATGCATCAAATGCAAACATCACAAAAAACGTACATTGACGTTGCTCTAAGTCAATGAATCGAAGAAGAACGTGTTATGATTACCAAATAATGGCTACATTGCCCCGTGGTGATGTTCTATACCGGAAAACATCCTATGTACGACTATCGGTGTACGTTCGTTTGTCCGTGATAAGCTATATCACCCGAACGGGGATTGTCAATCCCAATAGATCTATTTATAACATTCGCGCGACACCTCCAGGTGTTTTATGTTCCACTGATAGTGGGCACAATTTGGATTATCGCTACTTAGGCAAACACGTAATCATATCATGAAAATTAACCACTTGCGTCCAATTATAAAAACCCATGCATATGTTTCTTATCCCCAAACAAGTTCATAAGTGTAACCAAGTATTGTATCTCCTCGCGAGATATATAAATGAGTATGTAAACCAAACAGGTAATCAATCATGTAAATGTAGTTGTAAACATTCATGTAAACACGTATGCAATCGACCACGTAATTTAGTTTGCAAACAGATTTGCACAAGCATGTTCTAACCTCAAAAATATATGTAAAACAAGTAAAACGTAGGGCTATGAAACTCACACTATCCTTTAAAAACAATCACATTGTTAATGGATAACTCAGTAAGTAAAGAATTTGTAGGCAAGTATGTATTCCCCTCGCGGGTTTATAAACATTCAAAAGATGAACAGCGAGGTTATGAAACTCACATTGATGATGAAGAACGATGATGGTTAGGCATCTGATTTGCCGACATAACGGATGATGAAAACGGCTCGGTCAAGAAGTTGCAAATTGTCTTTAACGCTAAGTCCCTCTAGCCTAAGACAATGAGTTTAGTTTCCGATGAATTGTTTATCAACGCGATGCGTTGATAAAAGATTTAGATTTTATAGTTTGTTAATGGTTTGTTGGTTTGGTTAAATAATAAATTTAGACTATTCCCAAAGTGTGTATTATTGATACTTTATATATTACATATGAATAATAACCCTTTATGCTTCATACAGTGGAGGTTTATATCACAAGGACAAATTAATCCAAGATTACGTCGAAAAATTATATAAGACCTCGCAGGTATTATTTAATAAGTGTGGTATAATTAATAATCCCAAATAGTTTACAAATCAATTAAATTATAAAAAGATACTTGAATTATTGGTTGACCAGGCTTAACGTTATGAAATTAAACACCAATGCTGCTAATCGTTTATAACCATTATAAAATATCATTTAAATTTTTATAAATATATTTCGTTTCTATTGACAAGTCGTGTCTAAATAGTCGTCTTAATTGTGAATATTTAGATTTCGTCGTTGTTCAGGTTATTGTATAGTTATACTTTAATATATTTTAAAATTTAACTTTAGGCCTTTTTATCGGTTTTAACATATATATAAACTTTTGTATAAAAATTACTAATTATATAAGTTTGTAACACTTCGCTGGAAATTCCGTATTTGTATCGTTTCCATTTCCGTAAAACTCGTATTTTGCCTTTAAATCATATAATATATATATATATATATATATATATATATATATATATATAATATTTTATTGATATTGTGATTATCTGCGTTTCCAATTTCTCTACTGTCAGCGGGTTTCTAGTTATAACATATATATATATATATATATAGATATATATATATATATATATATATATATATATCGTTATTCTAATTAAATCAATTAATAAACTATTATATTTATTTTAACCGATTTATAAACCCACCCAATAAATATTTGTCGGTTTTAATGTTTATAAAACCTTTCTTTATTTTCGTTTTGCGCTTGCTAAAACCAAACACATACCCTTTTATCGTGGAGTACAACACAATCGCACCATATCGGATATCATTATCACCCAAACCCGACACTCTTGTGATTTCGACAACCATCCGGCTGTACCCGCAGCCTAACCCCGGCTCAACCCAATACGAAAACCAAAACCAAACTCCCGGTTGTTATATTTATAAAAATATGCACCTTATTGATTTAAAGCCAAAGGACCCTCGACAGCTTAAACCCATCCCAACGAAACCCTATGGCTGTCCCGGCTGCTAACCAAACAACACCCAAATTGTCCCCCCCCCCCCCGGCTGTCCCGGCTGTGAACCCACAACCAACCGAACACTTTGTTCTAAACAAAAAACCAATTCGCAACCCTAAATAATTACAACAAACAACCACCATTTAGGGCTAACCGACACCCTTGAACACAAAACCTATAGCGGCGGGCAGCCGCTAAGGCACACACCCTAGTGGCACGGTGCGCTCCTCTCACGGATGGTAAACTCCACAACCGACACGTACTCCCCTCTCCCCCCGGCTGTCTCAACCCACCCAAAACGCTCCTAGTGGTGGCAGCCAAACCAACCCACGACGACCAACATACCGACACACCCTTTTTCGGGTCTACCCGAACCCACCAAACACGGCTGTCCCACTGCTGGAACCGACCCAAATTGCACCCGTGGTGGTTATGTCCAAAAACCACCAGCACCCTTTTCTTTTATAACTCAAAACCCAAACGCTCCTAGGGCTGGTTGACAGTAATCAAAACGCCACCCTTGTGGCTATAACAAATCCAAAACGCACCGACTCGTGCCAAAACCCTAAACAAAACACCCCTTGGGCTGAAAACCGAATACAAACACCCCTATCTGCTATTAACCCCAAAACGCACCCTTTTTGTGATGTGTTATAATAAACCAACACGCACTCTACCCCCCCCCCCCCACCCCCCCACCCCTCCCACCCACCCCCCCACCACCCCCCCCCCACCCCCCCCACCCCCCACCCCCACCCATGGCTGAAAATATCCAATGCACCCCTACTATGGCGGTGGTATACAAACAAACGGACCCTTTTTGGCGTGGTTTGACACGACCCTTTTATGCTGCCGTGGATCCGCGAATCAACACCCATGGTGGCGTTGTGGGCTGATCAAACGCAACCCTTGTGGGTTATTTATAACAACAGCCGCTCCCTTGGTGGTGCGTGGTGTGATGATGGTGAGTGTGTCATGGTGGGGCTGTGGTGGTGGTTCGGGGTGGCGGCAGCTAACCGCGAGTGAGGGCGTGTAGGTATGGGGTTTGATAGATCCGGTGATGGGGAGTGATTTTGGTCTTGGCCGGAAATGCCCGCCGGAAAAGTTTTCCGGCGGCGGCGGCATGGTGGTGGCCGGAATCTGGTGGTGGCCGGCGGTAGAGGTGGTGGCCGGATAATGGGGGAGAGAAGAGAGAGTGTTTATATGTTGTGTGTGTGTATAAATGAGATGAAATGAAATAAATATATATAATTTTATATATATATTAAAACTTTAAATCAAAAGTGACAAGTTGAAATAGTCCAGGGTTCGTTTTGTAACTTTCTTTATTATATTTTATCATAAAAAGTGGTTCGAGACTAGTTTGGACGACATTAACGAAATGATTCGAGTCGCGAACACTCGCGCCATTGTTTTTAAATCCATTTTTCGATAAAAAATGAGTATTTATTTGTAATTATTTCATAAATATTTTTTACCATTAAATAAAATTATTGTTATTCATTTTGGAACCGCGTTTGCCTCGTACCGAAATAAAAATGGTTTAAGCACGTGTAATTCGCGTTACAACAACGCTTTTAATTAAAATGATGACTAATTTATTTAATATTTTTATTAAATAAATACTGATAACTAAAAACAAATTTAATTATTTTTGTGTGTCCGCGTTGTATGTTGTTCGTTAAATGTTTGCGGTGCTATTTTAGCCCTTTTCAGCTCGTTTCCAGGTCTCGGGCAAAACTGAAAAGTTGTCAGGAATTTCGTTTTACATCAAATTGCTTTAGAGTCCGAGCTGTGAAAACGTGATTTAGTGGTTCGTTTCTGATACGTCAGCGTATAAATAACATATATCTGTTTCGTTTTCGAGCCAAATAAGTTAAAATAACTTTCCCTTGAGAGATGTAATAATAAATATGATTTATTATTTAAAATATGTTCCGAAAATTTCCGGATGTTACATAGTATGTCTTTATAATTTGAGTATGAGCATGTGGTAATGAATCCGACTTCAGCTGGAATGAGGCATCACCATCTCCATCTTTATGTATCCTGAAATAAAACAGTTAGCAATAAAGCGTGTGGACGAATATGGCTTTGTCATTCGTCTGGATTTGGTTAGATTAACCTCCGGTTCTGTAGGACCATTTTACAGTATAAATACTGTACCTGTGATCAGGTAGATTCAAAGAATCTCCTTGACAGGGTTTCCAGCTCAAAGCGTAGGGTCTTCTAAAACAGTGTTCTTGATTTACCATGTTGCTAGGTTCTCATTACCGGAACGTCTCAAAGCAGACAACACGGTAAGAGTGAATCAGATAGTTACTATCTTTCTGATTAAGCCGTCAATTCATTTCCTGGAACAAGTTTGATTCACATTGAATCGCACCATCGTTTCTTTCCAGTTGACACAAGTTTGATTCATATAGAATCTCGCAAGTCACCTACCGTAGTGCTGTTTGATGATGACACTGGAAGGATTTCCATTCGTCATTGTGAATACTAAAGAGTATCACTGATAAGTGTAAAATACACATATCTGTTAACACCTAAAAAGGCCCAATTAAACCCAAAACAGACTAAAAATGGCAAAGATATGCTTGTTTTTGTGTTTTGTGTGTGCAGGTACGGATATATCAAAAATCACAAGAAAACCGTCAAAAACGGGCGAACACGGACACGAGAAACGGAAGAGCACAAAAGAAGCCAGATATGCAAAGCCAAGAGCTGAAAGCAAAGTCAAAAAGTCAAACCTTGGTCAATAAAAGTCAAAGCCACAAAAGGACAAAACCCAAATGTTACCCACATAGTCCCTCAAGTTTCAAAAATCACACAAATGGTCCCTAAACCTAAATGGGCCATACCCGGATCCAAAAGCCCAAAACCCTAAACCCATTTCCCTTTTATAAAAATCCAAGGACTAAAGTTGCCCTTTCTTAAAGATGTTTTACACTACAACTTTTAATAAACCAAACACAAGGGCCAATTTTGCCAAAGTCCCAAAGTTTAAATATAACTTACCCGTTTATAGTTAAAAAGGGCGCGAAACCATTTCACTATTCACCCGTCTTCCCCATTTTTACCCACAGGTTAAAACAAAGGGCTTTTCAAAATTGAAGGTCAAGGACGACAATTCAAAGGCTCTACAACACAATGGCAGGGTTAATTATGTCAAATCAAGGGCTCTAATTGATCACTTAAGCATCAAAGCCACGTGGCTATGGAAGAAAGCACAAGGAGAGGTGGGTTTTACTCTTGGATCACTCAGAGAAGTAGCACAAGCTGTCACATCAAGAATGACAGCTTGGCAATCCGTTTATGCACATTCTTGATCCAAGGGCTCATATTGAAGATCTAATGATTGGTAGAGTGTACGGTTTGGATTAAAAGGGGCGTGGGCAGCAAGGAAGGCCTAGAATGTTCATCAACAGGCTATAAATAGCCTCATTATCACACACACACGGCATCTAGTTTTTTAGTAGCTTTTAGGGTAGCTTAAAATTTAGTTTTGGCTAAATGTAATTTTCTTTAAATGTTTTGTAATTTCTTTTTAAGTATGTATTAGTTTTTTTGTATGGAAATTCAGTTTTATTGTTGTCATAAGCCTTTAATATCACTTTAAGCTCTATTAACTTAAATTTTAAGCTATTACATTATAAGCTCATATTTGCTCTATGTACCACTCTTTCAGTCTCTAAGCTGAAATAGAGCATAATTCAGTTAACAATCTACTTAAATTCTTAAAAAACAGGCTTAAGTTACCTTGACTATTGGAATTGTGAGCTTTTGGGTAGGAGAGCCAACTTGGAAGGGTTCTCATGGACAATTACTGGCTTAATGTAAATAAGCCTCGATAACATAGTAGCATAAGATCTAAAGAGCCTAATAACTTTTGTTTAGCATAAAGCTTCTAAGGAAGTTTTCCTTTAATTTCCTAGTTTTTTCAATTTAGCTTAATAATAGTTTATTAGTATAGATCTGCTTATTAGCTTAATTTAGTTGCTTATTTGAGTTTAATCTTGCTTATTAGTTATTATTATTAATCTGTTTTTGGCTTATAAGTGTTAGATTATAGTATTTCATATTCTGTCTTAAAAATTTTAATAAAAACCAAAAAAATACAAGTAGCATTAGTATAGATCTTAGAATTTAGCTTATTCAGTTGTTGATTCATGTTTACTTTAAGTTTAATATAGTTGTTTTAGATACATGGTATAAGGTTTTTGATAATTAGATCTTAGATTCTAATGTTTTAAAAAATCTGTCAAGTCTAAAGGGGTGTTTGGATTAGCTTTGTTTGACCACCAAAGTCAAAGGTGGACTAAATGATTTCCTTTTGGTTAGATGAATCAGCTTATTTGATTAGGATTTGAGTATTTTTGAATCATTAGTTTAAGCTTATAATCAATTTAAGGCTAAAAATTTTCATCTCAGCACCAGGGTAATTTTTCTTTTGATTTTCACTTGTGAAAATTTTGAACCAAGCCATCCAAGGCTTGGTTCTTGCTTGATTAGAGTTTAGATACACTCAAATAGAGTGTGAAGTGCAGGTTTTCTCTTAAAGGAACCTGCACAATTTGTGTTGTGGCTTTGCCATTTTACACTAACAGTAGTAACCTCAGTTACTACTGTCTGTTTTTCTATTAGTTTTTTTCTAGCTTAATTGATTTTCAAAATTACTTTTAAAAGTTGTTTTAAGTAGTTTTACAGGTCTTAAAAAAGGTTTTATAAGCTAGGAATCCATAAGGATCCCTTAGCTTAATTAAAAATAAGCTTAAAGTCCCCCTTAGGGACTGTTTGGTAAAACAGTTGTGAGTAAGTGCTTATTTAGCTTATCATGTTTTCTTTTTGCTTATTTTTAGCTTATATCTGCTTATTAGGTTAGATTAGGTTAGTTAAATCTTAATTTGTTAGGTTTTAGCTTAGTATAGCTTATTTGCTTTCTTAAAATTTCCAAAAAGCCAAAAAACAGTAGTATTAGAATTTAGCTTCTAATTTTAGAATTTTAAGTTGTAGTATCTGATTTTCTTGTTTAAACTTATAGCTTATTAGTTGTTTGTTAAGTTCTCATAAGCTTAGTTCATGTCTTAGCTTATTGTGCATTTGAGCTTAGCTTAATTTTGAGCTTTTAGAGTTTAGTTCTGAATTTGCTCTTTTGATCTTAAATTCTAGATGGCTTATAGTGTTCTCAGTTAAACTAGCTTATTAGGACTAGCTTGTGCTCATCATAAGCTCCTTAGATCATCTTTTGTTATAGAAATTGAGCTTATATTGAGTCGGGTGCAAGTGATTTAGTGTAAGCATTCATAAGTGAACTTTTAAGCTCACTATCAAAATAATAAGCTATTTAATAGCTTATTAAGGGCTTTTCATAAAAAAATTCATATTTTAAAAATGCTTATTTTGAGTTGCTAAACAACTTTGCTTTTATAAGATTTTCGAAATATAAAAAAAAGGGGAAACCAAGGAGGTTAGGGGTGAGTCGGGCTCGAACCCCCGACCTCGACCTAGTCTCAACCCTTTCACACACATACTCTTCCGCCATTGCCTTGGGCACCTTTTCTGTTAGTCCCTCGCACCATTAATCTTTTATACACATTTTGGCTATTTAAGCCAAATAAGCTGTCTAGCTTATTTCGGGGCTTATTTGTTAAGCTACGACTTTGAGCTTATTTTTCCTAGGATTCTTATAGTATAAGCTAATTTCTGTCTTTTTCCTAGAATTTTTACTATAAGTTTAGTATTTTTAATCTTTTATTTTCTTTAAAAACTTTAAAAAATCATAAAAAATAGAAAATTAATCAGAAAAATAAAAATCTTTTTTATAAAATTTTCTTTTATCATAAAGTTTGTAGGAAAATTAGTTTCACTTTCGTAGGGTCTATTTTGCAAAAATTCACTTTTTAAAGAACGGGTTTCGTTCCCGTTCTCGGTTTTCAATTTTTTAACGCTCGTTTTAACTCCGTTTTCGTTCTAGTTTTTTTTAAACTTCGTTTTTAGTCAATTAGAATACATTTTAAAAGAAAATTTTAAATTAGGTTTAATTTTGTAGAATTTAGGTTTTTGGCCTTAGTTTTAGTGTCCCGACTCGCGTTTTTAGTTAAATTTTGATTTCCAACTATTTGCCTCTATGCTTAATTTTTAGTTTTTGTTGATTTTAAGTATTTTTAGTAGTTAATCAAATCAAATTTTGCCTCTTATTCAAATCACAATCCGAGCTAAAACGTGGTTTCAATTTCACAAGTCGTTGGGGAAACGACCCGGGGTGTCCATGACTTTTCCCGGTTAAATATACATTTTATATATTATTATATATCTTTTAAGTGTGAATTTTCTCTTAGGGATTTTTTCTTATTTACACTCTAGTGGTATCTATATCGTATCATTTTCTGTTAGTGTATGTTATTCTACATCTGTTTTTGGCTCCTGTTGCCTGGGGAACTTGTGTTAAAGATTCCTTCGTTTACGTATGTTGATTTGGTTATTGAAGATCCTTTCGTCCTCGAATGTTTTATTTTTTTGTTAATATTTCAAAAATCCAAACAATATTAAAAATTAAAAAGTAAAAAATATTTTCTTTTTCTATTTAGTATAATTATCATAAAAGCATAAAAAAAATCAAAAATATAAAAAATTGTCCTTTAAAAAAGAAATAAAATAAACAAAGTTGTTTAATAAGAACACCACAATATATATACTTCAATTGAAGAGGTATTATCATTGAATTATGTTCCGTGTGATCTTGAAAAGTTACCCAAATCGAACCAAAGATTCAAAAACTTGCCATTTTGTGTCACTTAACGAAGTATGATCGCACCTTGAAAGAAATTTTTGAGAGCTTACGGAATAAGTTGTTATTTGAGTTTTAAGTTGTTTACGTGTATCCGTTTAAAATACTTTTTTAAAAAATATTTATATTTTTATAAATTCAAAAATCCAAAAAAATTAGTGTAATTTGTTTTACTTTTTAATTTCCTTTATTTTTAGTGCATGCGCACTCGATCTCAAGCTCGTAAATCCGAATTCCGTCCAACAACATTTTAACAACGGTTATGGTTGATGAAACCCGATGTTTCTAATGGCGACAGTCGGTCCATGGCTCAATGCTACAAGCTCCTATCGGAGGGCTACGAAGATGCAATTATTGTTCACGGATAAATGCAAACAATTTGAGCTTAAAACAAACTTTTGGATTATTCTTGTGCAAAGTAATATGTTCAAGGGTTAGAAAGACCCTCATAATCACCTTCGTTTTTTCAACAAGGTCACTTTAACGTTTAGACATCCAGAATGGTTCCGAATAATATTTTCGATTTTAGCTTTTGCTTTTTCCTTTCTTCCCTAGACGGTGAAGCCCGGATTTGGTTAGTAAACGGAAACTCTAGAACCAATTCTAACGTGGATTGAATTCTCTTGTACTCGAATTCATAACAATTCTTTCCACATTCGTAAAACAACTTTTCTTCGAAAACAAAAAATCCTACTTTTCAAGAACCGATATGAAACAGTAAACGAAGCATGGGAATGTTTCTAAAGAACTTCTTCGTATGTCCTTTCATGGTTTCTCGAAATTTCCCACCAACCTGATAAGTATCTACAATCCTTGAATCCAATGTTCAAAGATGCCTTAGTTCCGCAGCGGGTGGCAATTTTTCTTAGTTAAGATGCTCGAGAGGTTTAGCAATAATCGATAGTTAAAATCCAAATGTGCGTTATTAAGAAGTCATCCGGATGATTCAAGACGCGATTACGGAATGCTCCTTTCTCTAATTCTTCAACCTTCCATAATTCTTTCGAGATTTCAACAACTTGGCCGCCTTACTTGATGACAAAATGAATATTCGGTAAGGCCATTTAGAAGAAAAGCAATTAGTGAAAAGATATTGCTATGACTCCTTATTCCGTCAAAGCAGTCGAGGAAGTTTGTGTCACATGTGGTTCTAACTACAATTTCAACAATTGTCCGTTTAAAAAGGACGATTTTCCCGTTTGTCGTTGCATAACATTCCATCAATTCCAACAAACCGCCGCCTTGGCAATTTTGCTTCAAAGAAATCCTCCTAATTTGGCAAACCAAAATGAGGACCACGGGTTTCAATCAACAAATGTTCAAAGATCAAGGAAAACCAAAGTCCGATATCAAGGAAACAAATTTCTAATTCGAATCAAAACCGTGGAGGCAATTTCAACCAAAACCGTCAAAACAATCAAGGAGCGTTTATCAAGCCCACCATTCCAACCCAACAAATCAACTTTTGGTTTAATCAAGCTTTAACCTCCCATTTCACAAATTAAGGTGTGTCTAAAAACAGATTTTGAAAAGTTTATGCTATAGCTAATGATTGCGACAATGAATAACTTACAAATGAAGTTTGGATAATTTTCAAAGGATCCAAAATGATTTTCAAAGAGGTTCTACAATGAATCTCAAAAGATGCAAGTGATTTTCAAAGGTGACTTGCAGTTTTTATGCAAAAACTATCATACCAACCAAGCTTCAAGTTCAGTTCGTTACCAAGCAAACATTCCAAACCATAGGAACGAACCCAAGGAAATTACTCCCCCCCACCCCCCCCCCCCTCCCCCCCCACCCCCCCCCCCCCCCCCCCCCCCCCCCCCCCCACACGAAGTGGTGCCTCATATGATGGACCTCCAATTCCACCGCCGGTGGTGGAAAAGGAACCCGAGGTGACAAAGGATACGGAGCTACCTAGCACCGAAGACATCCAACCTCCTTTGGTACAGATTCAATACAAAGATATAGAATCCAAATCAAAGAGTCTTCTTTTGCTCAAAAGACCAAGGAATAATTTTGCTTACCTTCAAGACTTGCAAAAGAGGAAAATTCGTGGAATAGGATTGATATCCTAGCTTTCAAATGTTTATGGAAATTTTCAGTAATCTTCATTTGAGCTAAGTTTCGCGGATGCACCCCTCATCATTATGCCAAAGTTTGCTCCGATGGTCAAAAAGATGCTTAATAAAAAAGACAAGTTAATCGAGTTAACCAAGACACCTTTGAATGAATATTTTGCTATAATGTTTAGTTGCGGTTGTCCTCAAAAAGCATTCCAGAAAAGCTAGGTGAACTCCGGTGTCGATTTTTATCCCTCAAGTGATTTTTTTTAGGAGTTTGATAATTGCTTAGCCTAGCGTTTTAGGTACTAGACATAAAATCTCATGCCTCTTTCCATTTGGAAAATAGCTGGGACTCCCGGGCTAAATGATACTAAAATGGTGTTAAATTAGTCTGGACTCGAACAATTTTACTGACCCAACCAAGTGTAGCCGAAATGTTTTTGTCATAGGTAAGGAAGTTTTCTACTTTCGGCCGATTTTGTTGTTCGTGATTTCATAGCGATCCTCGAGTACCGTTGTTACTCGGGAGACCTTTTCTCTGGGACAGTCATTGCTTTAATTATGTTTTGAAGGAGAGATAACGCTCTAGTTATGATGATCAATCTTTAAACCCTTAATGTCGGTGCTTACTCCTCTCTATTTTCATACAGACAATCTCGAATATTGTAGAAGTTGATCTTATTGATGTTACGTGTTGAAGAATTACTAACAAGAAGTCTCTAGATTTTTCCGACTCAGTTGCGTTTTATGGCAATCCTTCTCCCGGAATCGAATCCGATTGTTTCAAATCTTCTTCGACTCTCACTCCTTGCGGTGGATAGTGATTTGCTACTTATTGGAAGAAGCTGATTACTTTTCTTGATATAAACCGATGATCCAAACTTCACCGGAAAGTGATGATGCTTTTTATGAAACCAGAGTGGGAACATTTCTCCTTTCGAATATCTCTTCTCAATGTGATCCTGCGCCATCACCACAATACAAGGAATAATTACTTATACGAAATCACAAAGAGTCTTAAAGTTTGTAAATCTACCGGAATCTTCAATCGATGAACCTACTGAGGTTGAAAATTAAGGGACTTACCAACCTCATATCGGAATACGCTTTTTTAACAGATTACAAACAAATTACCTGTTAATAATTGCCATAAGTTTGTAGCGATGATGAGGAAAACGATATCATAAGGTTCTAAAATCCAGGAAAGCAAGCAATGTTGGAAGCTCTACTGACATTATGGGTATAACCAGGATTTTGTTCTCATAAATCTCTATGGAGACGACTATGAACTAGTGTCTAAAATCAAAGTAAAGGGTTAATCCAAAGATCCATGATTGTTATAAAAAAGAGGTTGAAAAACTTCTTTACGCTGGATTGATCTACCCAATCTCGGATAGTCCTTGGGAGGCCCAGTTCCACTGTTGTTACCAAAGAAAGGAGGGATGACCGTTTTCAGTAACCAATGATGATAACGAATTAGTGCCAACAAGAATTGTCACGGTCGATTGGTGAGTATGGATAGATTATCGTTAAGTTGTACGAAGACTTACAGAAAGACCATTTCCTTTGCCATTCATGGATCAAATGCTTGAGAGACTCGCAGGAAATGAGTACTATTGTTTCCTCGATGGTTTCTCGGGTTATTTCCAAATTCCAATTGATCCATAGACCCAAGATAAGACAACATTTCACCTGCCAATAGGGAACGTCTTTGGCTTATGTCGCTGCCTTTTGGTTTATTGCAAGCACCAGAACGTTTCAAAGGTGTATGATGGCAATCTTCCATGACATGATTGAAAAGACAATGGAAGTCTTCATGGATGATTTCTCGGTTTTTGGAAATTCTTTTTCTACGTGCCTCACCAATCTAGAAAAAATGCTTAAACGGTGTGAAGACACCAACTTAGCTCTAAATTGGGAAAAAAGCCATTTCATGGTGAAAGAAGGTATCGTACTCGGACATAAGATCTCGAAGAAAGGAATTGAAGTCGACAAAGCTAAGATCGATGTGATTTCTAAGCTACCTCACCCAACTACCGTTAAGGGGATTCGAAGTTTTCTCGGGCATGCTGGTTTTTACCGAAGATTCATCAAAGACTTTTCAAAGATCTCTCGACCCATGACCCACCTTCTTGAGAAGAATACCCCGTTTATCTTTTCAGAAGAATGCATTCAAGCCTTCCAGATTCTAAAAAAGAAGTTAACCGAAGCTCCAATTCTCATTGCTCCAAATTGGGATCAACCTTTTGAACTCATGTGCGACGCAAGTGATTATGCAATAGGTGCGGTTCTAGGGCAAAGGATTGAGAAGCATTTTAGACCAATTCATTACGCAAGCAAAACAATGACCGAAGCAGAAACAAATTATACAACAACCGAAAAAGAGATGCTTGCGGTAGTTTACGCTTTTGAGAAGTTTCGATCTTATCTAATCATGAACAAGAGTATTGTTTACACGGACCACTCCGCATTGAAATACCTCTTCAACAAAAAAGACGCCAAAGCAAGATTGCTTAGATGGGTCTTACTTCTTCAGGAATTTGATTTCAAAGTAATCGATACCAAAGGAGCTGAAAACTATGCAGCCGATCACCTCTCTCGTCTTGAAAACCCTTACGAAAATGTTTTTGATCCAAAAGAGATTAACGAGATCTTTCCTCTTGAAACATTAAATGCTATGAATTCTTATCAAAGTACCCCATGGTTTGCCGACATTGCAAATTACCACGTGGGGAATTTTCTCATCAAAGGAATGTCAACTCAACAAAAGAGGAAGTTTTTCAAGGATGTAAAGCATTACTTTTGGGATGATCCCTATCTCTTTCGAATATGTGCGGATCAAATCATCCGTATTAATCAAATGATATGTGCGGATCAAATCAACTTATTAATCAAATGATATTTTTCTTCAAATTCATTATGATCAACTTTTAACTCATCATGATCTTTTTGAGATACAATATGATTTTCATGAAATTTTTCACTAGCAGATTCAATTGCATCATGAAAATTTTCTTGATCATCATCTTTGTCCACAAATAAACCATAATTAGTAGAATTATCATAATAATCTAAAGTTTCATATTCAGATTCACTTTTAGAATCAGAGGAGTAATAAGATACCTTAGTAATGGTTTCTTCATCAGATGATGAACTTACCTCTGAATCCGAAAGAACCTTTTTCATTTTAGCCATGAAGACCATATTCGCACTTATCTCTTGATCTGAATCACTACTAGACTCTATCCAAGCTTGGTCCTCAGCAAGAAGCACTTGTTCATCACTGTCTTTCTTAGCTAACAACATCTTTGTCTTGTAGTAGTTGTAGTCTTTGATCTTTGCTTTCTTGCAGTATTTGGCAAAATGACCTTCCTTCTTGAAATTATAGCACTTAACTTTGCTCATATCCCGTTTCTTCCCATTGGCTTTCTTATCCTCTTTCTTTTCCTTTGACTTCACGTACTCTGGCTTCTTGTTTGCTGAAGAAGTTCTTAAATTGTTGTTTGTTGGCTTAGCATATACTATTTTTGATTAAAAGCTTTTGCTAACAACGTGGTAATCTTTTTCAAATCACTGATATCATTATCATCACTTCCTTCAAACTCTGATTTAACTACAAATTTCTCTCTGCTTTTGCTCACTTTTGTTTTCTCAGGAACCAACGCTAATGGATCTGAAGTAACCATAACCGCTTTCTTCTTATAGCCCATTGCTTCATTCACATCACTTTGGTTTTGCTTCAAAATGTTTTAAAGAGCTTCAATATTGATATCCATTAAGTTCTTGGTTTGTCTTATCAGTGTACCATACTGTTTCCATTCTGGTTGCAGATTATTTAAGAACTTGTAATTCAACTCACAATTATCTTTCTTATAACCACACTTATTCAAATCATTAATCACTTGTAAGTAACGAAGATAAGCATTAAGCAACTGCTTTCCTTCAATATCTTTGAAAGTCTCATACTCATACAAAATTGCAGCTTTCCTATCTTGTTCACCATACTCAGAACCACTCATGTGCCTTTCAAGTGCATCCCATAAATCTTGAGCAGTATCATTGCTATTAATAAGAGAATAAATGTCATTTGGAAGCCCTTGAATCAAAAGAGATCTTGAAAGAGGATTATAGAATTTCTATAATCACTTAACACATACACGAAATATTTAGCATGAAATGTTATATAGAGAAAGACTTTGGGAGGAAGGTTTTAGTAAGAGAAAGATGAGAGAGAAAATACTTGTTGAACTATATGAGAAAGAAAACCAGCCAACCACCTCTCCAAGGAATGGAGAGGTGTATATAAACTTACAATGGGCGGATGGGCCTTGGCTTAATGGACTTATCCATGGGCCTTGGTCTAACTACCTAAGTAAGTTTCTAAATATTAACTTGATGAGGTAACTACCGATATCTATGAAGTGACCGAGACTTTTCCAGGAATTTTGTATTCATAACAATCTCCCTCAAAGGGAGGTCACTTCATGTTACAAAAACTTAAACCTAGCATACTATGCTGAGTCTTCATTCTTGTACTCGCAGACTTGAATTTCTTTCTTTTCTTCTTTTTGTGAATATGTTGTAGTGACCTTGACTTTAGGCTGGAGCATATTCCTTTGACTTTATCTTGTATGTGATCCTTGAGCTTCTTGAGATCATCATCCAATCATAATCTCTATTCGTCATCTTATGATCTTTTGCCATCTTGTGAACTTGTGACTTCTGGACCGACATGCTCATACCTTTCTTGATATGTTATCTTGAAAAGCTTTAATATTGCATCTTTCTTGAGGTTCTTTAACTATAACACTTCGTCACTTCGAGAAAGACGTTCGGTATTAGAGTGACGAAAACTTCTTTAAAAATCTTCATAAGGTCTAACATAAACCCTAATCTTTTAAAATTATTCATCTGTATATTTTATTTAATTGTTATATTGTTAATCACCATCTAGTATTATTTTATAAAGTTATAAAATCAAATAAGCTTGATTATGATTCGAATCTATATATTCACATGATGAAATGATGTTAAAAATATTATAGAACACAAAAACCTACTTTATATAAGTTTTGGTTAATTTATAGATTTAGTTTATAAATTAATTGTTGAAAGTTTATTTATAAAGTTTATACACAAATAATTATGAGGACATTGTATTTGGACAAGAATGATGGACATAAACTTGAGGACCTAAAATATGCAAGACACGTGGTATTAATTAATTAGAGGACCTATCGTACAAAAAAGTTTAAATCAAGTAGATAATTTATATACCAGTTTATAACTAGTAGTATATACGATACAATGTTTTAATTATTCCGAATTAAATTCGAAATTCTTATAAATTAAAAACTCTACTTGAGTTTGAATAGTACATTTCATAGGATTCCAACATATAAGGAACTACAAAAAAACAAAGCGATAAACGAAGAAGTTATAATTTTACGAGATTATATTAATTAAAGATATAAAAGTTGTTTTTATAAAAACTGTTACTGTGCAAAACTGAAAAAATATATATATATGTTTATGATGATATATTATCTCAATAGGAAACCGATGCATATAAAGAACGTTGGAGAACGAGTTATAACGATAGGAGATACGATTTTCGTAGATTAACAAGTATAAAAAATAATTTTATAAAAGCGTTGGAGTTTACACTGTTTCACATAAGATTTTTTCAAAATACTGTGAGTATTTTATTTGAATAAGTGTTATCTCGTCACGAGTTGATACATATAAAGAACAAGCAAACGAGTTAAAAATGAGTAATTATTAAGTTTTTAAAGATTTTGGATAAACACTAAATCCAAAAACTATTTATTTTTATAAACAATTTTTCTTCTGCATTTTTATAAAATACAACAAAGCTGTTAGAAAATGTAAATAGTGGTTTACGAGTGTTTTTGGGTCCGTTTGGGCTATAAAAACATTAAGAACATAGATGTATAGTACTTTAAAATATTATATAACCGTTTTTTAACTTTATAAATATTATTTTATAAAACAATTAAACTATTTATATAATATCATTATATAATCAATAAAAATATTAAATCAAGTATTATTAACAAATAATCAATTGTCGGACAACAATAATATTTTCTTTACGGAATACAAATACTTAAACATTTATTTAACAAGTACGATTTAAATATGGTTTTGACTTTTATAAATTAAACCAAAACTATAGGTGGTGATGTAACTCTATAATTTCTATTTTGGTAATTATATTAAAAATACAGATACTCATAACGGCGTTATAATTAATTAGGATTGCATTCGGGATTTCACACGGATATTTTACATATTTGATTCTTATATAGACCATTTCATTCAACTTGAGGCGTGTGTTCAATACGCCCCCCTTTTACTATAATTACAATGATTTACAACTTTGGAGTGAGAAAACATTGCATTGTTTATACATTTGAGGACGCAAGTTACAGTTCTTAAACAAATACGGCAGTTTGCCTAAGTAGCTATAACTCCACTATGCCCATAGAATGTGTGAATTGTTAATTACTGGTTGTAAGCGCGAATGTTATGAAGTAGATTCTATTTGGGGATTGACAGCCCGTTCGAGGAGTAGCTGCTCACTGTTTTGCGGTACCGAACTAACGACAGGATTATACCATATCGGTTTAGATGTTGCGGGTTGAACACTACACGACACAAATAATTAGCATTAATTGTATATACACTCATGTTGTACTTCAGTGTCATAGCTTAGCGCAGGATAAATTACATTTGAGATATTGTATGTGTTAACGTGTCTTACACTTTGAAATCCTTGATTGTCCTACGGTTATAACATTACTTAAATCGGTGAATTCACGCAACATTATGTTGAGAGGAAACGTTTTAAAGCAAGTTGGTCAATAAGGTACAAGGGCAAGGAGACCTTGAGTATGTCGTCATTTTGGAGTCATTCAATGCATAAAGATTTGTGTGCATTACGATTTGGGAAGTAATTTGTTATGTATTAAAATCTTTACATTTTTTAAGATGAACAAGTTTAATCTATGAGCTTTTGTAAACAAACAATTCATTAAATCCAATTGTAAGTCATTTTTCACAAACGAACTCATTAGAGGTCGTTCTCTCATATCTTGTGCTATTGATCTTTGAAGTAACACTCTCAGACCCTTATTCTGCTGCAACCATATTTGAGGGTGTTACATATCTGTTATGAGAAAATTGAATGGCTAGGAAGGGTTGTGCAGTGCATCATTGGTCCATGAATGTCTTTCTTCAATACGAGAATTCATCATTATGAAGACTGATACCATATGTTATATGACCCCGGTTTCTACTATATATGAATGGAGGTTTTTTTTCTTAGACCCTTTATCCTTACATTTCTTTTTCACTCTTCAATCCTTCAATGCTTACCAAGACGTCATTACTAACACCTTGTTATGATTATTCCAGTGTTAACTTATGTCTTAGTCGGCATTATTCTCTTATTCTCGTTCATCTCCAATCAAACCTAAGGACTGCTATTTCTAACTATGGATTGTCTTGGGTATATCTCTCCTGGTTCTGTTGGATCATAGAACTATGATACTAACCTTACCATCCTTAGACTTCAGAATCACATGAATTAAGATGTTGTTTTATGGGTTATTTGATCTTACCATAAAACCATTGAAAAAATCAAATCAAGTGTTTGATCAAATATCAAAGCGTTAAACATTTGAAAGTTCATCTTTTTCTGGAAAAACTCTTCATCACACGTTGCAATGTGGATGAAATATAAATGTTTCGCACATGTGGGTAGAAGTAAAAAGCACTTTTCACTCTTGAGTCTTAAGATCACTTATTATTTTCAAGATCACATTTTAATTACATTTCTCCTCTTATTTTAAATACTAATTCATTTAGTCTTTGAAATACCAAGTGATTAAAATTGGTCTTGAAAATTCTATGGAGAGAATGTTTCAGCATGAATTATGATAGGAACTTATTTTTTTGCTTGCTTCCCCCTCAAATTTTACAAATGTTTACTCCAAAAAAATCATACCAAGTTGTAAAAGATATAAAATTGAGGGTGAGACAGTGGTGACACACAATGTTGAAAGATTATGAAATTCATTGAATATTCCTAATAAAAATATGCTTAAACAATTGATCCATACTTATAACAAATATTCAAAATTAAGTTGTTATTATCATCGTGTTGTTATTAAGAGACTTTTGATAATGTTTTGAATACTAAGAATTGTCGTTAGATGATGTATCCAATAATCATTAAAACGTTGTTTTTCTAAAAACTCCGCCCTCGAAAAATTATTCAAGGTATGTAAAAATGGTCGTCTTTGAAGATTTTGTGAAGGGATGAGTGTTGAAAACACACAATTCTAGGAAAGAGTTTTTGAATGGTCAAGGTGAAAACTTCATTAAAAAATTGTGTTCACACTTGAAACACATGTTATGAAGACCTTCACTTCTAACTCAATATAAGTGTCACTTTAATGCGTACACTAGCCATTTCTTGAGATCAAAACTTAATGTCTATTTAGAAACGGCCAAGAAGACCGAGAAGTTATTTGATTTCTCGTTTTAGGATAAGTAAGTTATCTTGTAATAGAACTTTCCCTTTATTTGAAGTTTCGGTTTATGTTACGGATTGTGCACATAAGCATTAACAAAAATTAGAATTGACATTGTTTTGAACTTTGAACTCTTTGCTCGAACTTCATTACATACCCGGTGGACAAATTATTGTCATTTCTAGTTACTAAATGTATGCGATTCCAAGAGACTATGTCGAAAGATCTTTTTTGGAATATTTGAATTTTCTGATTTTGTATTTCTTGAATTTATATTTTTGGTATTTGGTTTTATATGTTTTATATTTTTGTATTCTCTTTTTCAAAAATATATACAATTCGATGTTTGATGAATATATCAAGCAGATTCATTTGCCAGAACCTCCAGTTCTACTGGAGTCAAACATCTCATACCAATTTCGTCTGACAAGATACTAAAACCTATCTTCGGGTAAGGCTTTCATAAACATGTTCAGCTATTGTATTTCAATTCTGACAAAGTAAGAATTCAATATACCGACATTCAAGACCTGTTCCTTGATAAAGTGGTATCGAGTATGGATGTGCTTGGTACGGGATGTTGCTTGCACGGGTAGCATGAGATTGCAATGCTGACTGAGAGTCTCAGTATAAAAGTAATTTTGTGTAATTAAAGCCATAAACCCATAAGTTGTGTCCTCATCTACATTACTTAAGCACAACTTGCAGATAATGCCACGTACTCTACTTCTGTTGATGACATTGCAGTGCAGTCCTGCTTCTTTGACATCCAACTAACTAACTTATCAACTAGGAACTGTATTCCTCCAGACGTGCTTTTGCGAGTATCAATGCATCCAGCATGATCAACATTTGAAAATGCGGTTAGTTCAAAGCCAGAAGCCTTTGGATACCAGAGTCCCATATTTATGGTACCCTTTAAGTATCTAAAGATCCTTTTAACCTCTTTGAGGTGCTTTTCTGTTAGTCTTGCTTGATAACGTGCATAATAACATACGTGCTAAGTACTAAGTCTGTCTAATAGATGTCGAGATACATAATTAAACCAATAATACTACGGTGCGTTGTTTGGTCAACGGGTTTACCACTCATGACTACATCCGTGTTAGCTTTA
This sequence comes from Tanacetum coccineum, assembly GCA_026074375.1. NCBI lineage: Eukaryota > Viridiplantae > Streptophyta > Magnoliopsida > Asterales > Asteraceae > Tanacetum > Tanacetum coccineum. The sequence continues at coordinate 18,412 of BQNB010050202.1, read as the reverse complement.
GAATCAAAGGAGAACCAATGCTATCACATAACTCAAACCAGGGGTTATTGAAGTATTTCTAAAGCATACTTTGGCCTGGTTGATAAAGATACCATCATGGCGTTATTGGTGGATTGAAGTCTAGAAAAGAATTTCATTCTTCCCCATTAGATGTGTACATCTCAAATCTACTGTGCATTAATTTTTCAAATCTTTTAGAGATTTTTGGGTTTGTAGACCCGAAAATGATGTCATCGACGTAAATTTACACAAGTAGAATGTCCTCCCCGTATCTTATCGTAAACAAAGTAAGGTCTATGGTACCTTTAGTAAAACCATTGGACATAAGGAAATTTGAGAGTTCATTAAACCTGAGGACCTCTTGTAGCTTTCTTACAATCCATATAGAGCTTTTCCTAAGAAGATTAACATTTTCTGATGCAGGATCAATGAACCCATCTGGCTGGGTGATGACAAGTCACATAACGTACAATTTATACCATCATTTATCCCAAATAAGTTACCCATTTTTATATAATTAATTGCAAGTAATTTGTACTTAATTGAGCTTAAAAGTGTTATTTGCATGTAATTGAGGAGTGAATTTGTGAAGACATGCGCTAAAAGGGCAATATTATGAGAGCTAAAACGAAGACATTTGAAGATTACTCAATTCTGACCAATACGCCGTATCCAGGAAACGAGATACGTCCTATCAGCGCCAACTCTTCCAAAGAAAACAGCTGTTTAAAATAATTCCAATTATGTCGTATCCCTTCCTGCCAAACGTCGTATCCATCAAGGATCACTATTAAGAGATACCGAAATATTTATATTTTAGAAGCAATATCATATTGAATCATTAAACTTTGCGCGCACTCTAAGGGATACACCCCAATACGCCGTATTGGCCTAGCCAATACGACTATCCAGAACTTTTTCGCAGTGATATTAAATAAAGACCTTAAATGAGTTTTCCACAGTGTGGCAAGAATCATATTCTTCATACCATACACATAAAAGAACGATTTTCTAAAGAGAAAAGAAGAGCAACCAATGGTAAGCATCGATTTACATTCCATAGAAGACACCGTGTAATGCCCTATAGTCTTGTAATACATTTAATTTTTGGTATTGTTCTGTAAAAACGTTTAGTTTACCTTGGTTTATTTGATCACGGCTTATATAATTAACAATGTTTAGGCTGAATTCGCGTTGAATATTAGCCATCTTAATGAAGAGTTAATGTTTTGGTTTGTTGTTAAAATTACAATTTACTTAATTTATCGTTAAGTGGAGTTTAATTATGTTTTACACCATGATACTTGTTTTACGTTTTTTGAATATGCAACCTAATCATTGCACCTGGTTCTAGTTACGCCTCACATGAGCTAGATACTGGATAGATCTCCATATCGTGTTTTTATATTACTGGATCAATAGTATCACAAGTATACTTTCTGTCTTGTCCTTTAAAATTAAGAGCTTAGTTGGACTTGGCAGGATGACCCGGTAATGTTTCAACACGTATGTCATGATTAATTGAAAAAGATTATGAATAGTGGGACTACCAGTCTATATAAAAATAACCGTCAAACAAGACAGTAAGTGGGACTAACAGTCCCGATGGGCAACATGGTTTATACATGAATCACCATTGCGAAAGGGGATATGAGTAACGCCCCAAATATACATAAAAATATCTACGAAAATACAGGAAATATAATATGTAAAGCCGCAAGAATTATTGCAAAGTTTGGTTGTTTTGTTGATAGATATTCAATTCACAGGACCAAACGTGAAGAAAATGACTAAACGGCAAAGAAATCCCGTTAAATGCACTAACGTATCATTTATGAGAAGGATCTAAAGAGATCCAAAGGAAAAGTTAATTGAACGAGGAAAAGTGCCGGCGCAGAGAGAGTTTCATTATTAATTTGATCATCTTTTCATACATACTTATTGTGCGCGTACTATCACAACGAAGTAAATGCAAAAAAATTATAGACCAGAGTGCGGCGCACAATTTCTCAAGTGCGGCGCACTTTACCTTCAGTTACTCAAAAATCATAATGATTACCATTATTATGCAACCATTGGCTTGCCTTCTTCCCACAACTGATGCTCACTAAAAGGCTATAAAAGGAAGACGAATTCTGATCTAAAATAATCATCTCAAAACCATTCTCTCATCATCATAAGAGAATAGATAGTAGAATATTTAGGGGAATTTTTCTGTATGTTCATGTACGAATCCCAGGTATTAATCATCCAAAAAGGTGTAATTCAAGCTATTAAGGGCTATGACCGAGTTGTTTATAGTTTGGAGTTGAATTTCCGGGTTGTTAGAGTCATTGTTCGAAGGAAACTCTTGAGAATCAATATAATTTGCTATTAGAATTGGTATAAACATGTTTCTCTACTTGAATGTTATGTTTTCGGAATCTAACATGCTTATTATGTGTTTTATCTCCATGAATATGGAGTAGTTGAATCAAGTTGTAATTGGGATTTATGAAGGAGATCTCTTGCGAGTGTGCGATGCAATTTGGGATGACTAATGATATTTGAATTAAATGAAAATATACACATGATATTTAATATTTTGATTATCGATTTATCATTGATAGATCATACTAGATTCCTGATAAAGGTCAAAAAACTCCAGAATATAGTGTTTGAATTTTCTAGTTGATTTGTCTATGACTACAAGGTATTAGGCTTCGTGCGTATTAGCTAGATAAAGTGTTCATCCATCCCAAATATAAGAATGCTTATAATGCTCAACCGTCATGTCTAAACAACTTAGGTTGAAAAGTTTCATATTTGTTATTTCCAAACGTGAACTAATTTTAAAACGTTTTTCATAATTAAGATTAAAGGCCGAAAGGATTGTTGTTATGTTAAATAAAAAATCTCTTGATTAAACTACCCTGTCATTCTTTTAATTATTCTAAATTTCATGAACTTATTATCATCCCGAGTTATCCTCCATTACTCTTGTCTCCCAAATAAACATTGTTTTATTATCTTGAATTTGTGTTATCAATTATCTTTAGATCGTGACAGTCTATAGATATACCCTTTCGTAATATAATCGATCCTTTCTAAGATTTACTGTCACACCCCCAGACGGGGCCTGGACGGAATACATGTCCGAGGGCGTGACGTCATCATATTTCGAACACAAGGCACGAGAGAACGACCACTAATGGACGTTTTGAAAATCATAACTCGCTGCATTATTTAAAAATAGATAAGTTTTACAAGATTTTAAAAGAAAGTAAACATTTATGGAAGCATACGTAAAATGTAGCGGAAGCATAATTTATGTTTTCAAAAGACAACGAGTATGATGATTTGATAAGTCTTGAAATAGGGTATCATATTGCACGTAGACTCCACATAGCACATCAGAGAAGTCCAAAGCTAAGTACCTAAGAAAAACATGCTAAAAACGGTCAACATAAAGTAGGTGAATTCATAGGTTTAAGTAAACCATTTATGAGGATAAAAAACGTTTAGTGGAAAGTACTGGCCTCTCGCAGTATCAATGAGAAAGTAATTAGTAATCAGAAACTATCAAACCAAATTAGTAGTGGACCACAAGAATCAAAACGTATGCGACGTTATAAGGAGATATAAATTTCACATGAAAAATGGGTTGGGTATATTACTTGCAGATAAGCTCATGACTCCGAATCGCCTTAAGTATACGTTGTTATAAGTTGGTGCCCCGATAGATGCATTGCCTAACACCTAGTTCCTAAAATGAAATGCTTCCGTTGACATGGTAGTGCATTGTTATCTACCCGGACGGGGGAGTCCAATCCCAATAGATCTATTCACAGCACATTCGGCGGCTGGTCTCCCGTCAATCTAGATATCCTCCGTCAAGGAAATTAACGTTCTCAAGATAGGGGACTTCTCATGCAATAGGGTAACTTAGGCAAACCATGTAAACAGGGAAATTCTCACGTAAAGTACTTATGTCCAAAGTAAAAGTAACAAACGTATTCGTAAAAGTTTAGCGTACTTATATTCATAAGTCAAAAGAACCAACGCATCCATAAAAACTCTGGGTATTTGTATCCATAAGGTAAAAGGAGTGGTGAAAGTCATATCATGTAACCATTTGTAATCAACGATTAAACGGTGAAATTCAGTAACGTAAAATAAGTTTGTGAAACGAGCATAATCTCCACACCACCAAAAGTAGTAAGTATATGTAAAACAGAGTTAAAAACTGGGCCTTTGAACCACCTTGATGTTGCGCAACAACAATTGGCAGAATTGCACATATAAGGCACAACACAAACGGAAATCAGAACGGCTCGACCAAGAAGTTGCGGTTTATCTTAACGGTTAAATCCCACTACTCTAGAATGATGCATTTGGGGTTTTCCGATGGATGAGTACGTCAACGCGACACGTTGATAAAGGATTTAGGACATTTACAGAGATGGATGAGTTTGGTGTTGTTGTGTAAATTAAAAATTAAATCGAAAATAAAATGCAAGTATGTTAATATATTTCTGTATATATTACATATGATGAAAAAAAGAAACAATATATAATTTCATATGGTGCGAATTAAAAGAATTAAAACAAACAACCAAAAGAATAAGTCGCAATAATATGATACTTACTAGTAATATATAAGAACACGTGAAGAAAAATAATTGAAACAAAATAATTCGAGCAACGTTTTCGGAAATAACCAAATTAATAGTAACATTTCTTTGTGTAAAAGTAAAACGTAAACTTTTTTAAAGTATGAAAAAGAAATGATGTTTTCAAGTGTTTTACAAAAGTTATTATTTTAGTCTTCATTTCGTGAATTATAAAATATATATTTTATAATTTTATTCTTTTTCTTGACGTTTTTAGTTAAAATAGTTTATCATCGTTTGTAAAAAGTATGGTTTCGGATTAGTGTCGGCTTTATTTGTATACTACATATTAAAAATCTTAAATACTAATACACTTTTCGTCCGCTTATCTGTTTTCCAATAATAATAAATTTGTACAAAAATACTAAGTCTATAATCTTTATAAATTTCGGCATGACCTAGTCGTTTATACAACGTGTCCATTTTTATCTAAACCAATGTTTTTCCCACTTAATCAATCAATCCGTGTTGCAAAATACGCGCGTGTTTCAATTTATATGTATATCTAGACAAGATTGGAAAAAGAAACAAAAATAATAAAACCAAACACACCCTTATTATCTATTAAATAATGAACCAAACGCACCCTACTTGGCTGCTATACAGCCAACCAAACGTACCATATGCTGTAAAACATATATCCAAACACACCCTTATGGTGCATGCTAGCAAACGCAGAACCAAAACCCATATAACGGGCTGTTAAAGCCAGAAACCAAACACCCTTTAGGGCTATTTAATAAACCAACAGGACAACCAAACATAAAAACGAACACCCTTATATCGTCATTTAACCAACCCGAATCAAAATACCAAAACAAGAAAAGGAAATAAGTTAAAATAAATAAATCATACATTATTTCATTTTTATAAAATACAAGTAACCATCCAAACTAAAAAGAAAAAGAGGTGAAATGGTGGTGGTTTCTGGCTGTGGTGGTTGCGGTGGTGTGGCAGTGGCATGGAGAGGATAGGCGATGGTGGTTCCGTGGCGCTGTTAGAACCTAACTCACCTTTGGTGCTTCCGAAAACCACACGCACGTTGTTGGTGTCTTCGCACACGGCGGTTGGTGGCGTGGGGAGATGGAGAAACGATGCTGAGATGATGATGAGGTGGTGGTTGACGGAGGTGGTTGTTGGCCGGAGGTGGGTGAAGGTGGCGGTTGTGGGAGGTGGTGCCTGGCGTAGAGGTGGAGGCGAAGGGGAGATGATGTGGTGGTTGTGATGAGATAAAGGTGGTGGTGGTGTCGGTTGGATGATGGCAGCGGCTATGGCCGGAGTTTGGCAGGAATCTGGCTGGAAGTGGGAGGTGCGGTGCCAGAAAAAGGAAAATAGATGGGGGGGGGGGTGGTGGGGGAGGGGGAAGATGTATGTTTGCTAGTTTTATGATAAAAAAAAATGAAGGAAACCCTAGTTGGGTTTATTTATATACTAAAAGTTATAAAACAAAGTGTAAATTGTATAATAGTTTAGGGTTAGTGGTGTAAATATTCTTGGAGGGACTGAAAACGTAATCTTTTGTAAAATATTGGTTCGGGACTCGTTTAAAGCCTAGTTTAAACAGGAGATACATTCAAAACAACGAAAATTGCGCCATTTTCGTTTCAATATGAATTTTTCTATAAAAATGAGTATATACATGACTAGTATTTTTATAAATGTTTTTTATAAAATATTTTTTAAATGTTTGTCTAGATATTTATTTGGTATCACGGACAAGCTTGTTCCGAGAAAAATAAAACTTTAGATTGAACGTATCTTAGTTTTTAAATAAACGCTTTTGAATAAATACTAATAAATTTATTAAATTTAATTATTTAAAAACATGATAATTAAATATAAATTTTAATTATTTTTGTGTTGTGTTCCGCGATGTGTTCGTTTTCAAAACTTTGCAAGGCTATTTAAGTCAATTCTGCTTGGTATTCGTTCTCGGGTCAAACTGAAGAAGTTGTACCGGCAATGTCGATTTAAAAACATCAAATTGCTTTAGAGTCGAGTCTGACAAACGTAATTTAAGCGGTCAATTTTGAATAAGGTCAGATTTTAGGAATAACATATATCTTTTCAATTTCAAGTCAAATAAGTTAGAAAAATTAATTTGCAAATGAACGATAATAATAGTAATTATGATTTATTATTTAAATACGTTTCAAAAATTTACCGGTTACGCGGTAATCGTTTTTATGTGACCGTAGAAGGTCAAAAGTCAAAAAGTCAAGTCGGAACCAAAAAGTCAAAGGGTAAAATAGTAATTTAAAATTTCCGAAAATTTCCAGGTGTGACATTACCTACCCCTTAAAAGGAATCCCATCCCGGGATTCGATTTATGTTAACCGATTGTGTAACCAAGAAACGATTTAAGGTTTAATGACCAATTTAGACATGGCGTTGATAAATTTATTCAGTAAAATTCGATTTTTCGACACTTCTTAATATGCATAAATTTTGGCTAGGTTTGACCAGGATATTTAATCCATCAGAATAAGTACCTTAGAAAAATATCATTACAAGTTATATAATTGATATAAACGCGTTATAAAGAAAGTCTCTTAATAGTGAAAACATCAAAGGAGAAAGTGTAGGCGCGTGGGTATGTCTGTATAAGGGTTTCAAATGTTTAGAGGCGGAGTCGGGTTTCTGATATATGTAAGGTTCGACGATTAATATCAGACGAGGCTAATGAATGAAGTGTCCTACAACTACTTAGGTAAGTGACAAGATGAATCATGGCTCAACACACCCATATAGCATGAGACTATGCGAATTAAGTATAAACCAACAGGCTCTAACAGCAATTAATAAATAGACGCGCCGTAGAACGAGAAATAATAATAATAACGGGAACGTTTCACAGACAAGCGTTTAATAAGGAAATAGACAACCATTTAGTTTGTGCATTAGTAAAGTGTCAGGAAATAAAATGCGTTTTGTATCCGACTTATTAAGTATATGTAAAAGTACTACGTTCTACGAAAAGTACTATAATATAGAAAGGTTTCCATTTATTAGAAGAAGTTCGTTTAGTATTCAGAGACGTTAAAGCAACCCCTAATCTAAAATCGTTTCCACATTTCCAAAAACGAACTATTGAAACCCCAGCGTCTAACCAAAATTCTTAGCTTGCAAAATATATATACATATATACATAAAAACTTGTTATATTTAGAAATTGACCAACAGGGCTAACTGACTTATGCTTTTTTTGTTTGAATAATTCCTAAACCTTAGTTTTTAATATTAAGAAGCTCATACAAATATTTTCAAAGACTTTCGCACTAATAAACCTTTAGATCACATTTTTAAACATCCCGTTTACCCTCATTTAAAACTCGAACCGTAACAACCTAATTTTTATAAATCAACCCATGGACTTGAACCATAAAACTTGACCATCAGGACCACCGCCATATATTTTTTCCAAACTAAATAACCAAATTCTTTTTAGGCCAAAACTAACAACCAAATTCACTAATAATTCAAGTCTAACCTGCATCGCTATCTTTGCTGCAAACTACGACAAATCTCATAACTCTCAACAAGAACTAAATTTTTATTATATCTGAAATCATCAAAAATCTTTATTAAAATATTTATTCATTTATAAATTTGAAAAAATCATAGCACAAACATATGGATTGTCGTGAATTAAATGTATAAGAATACACAGCTAACAATAAACAATACTAAAACGGTTGACGAAATGCGGTGAGTGACATGTTCAAGAAGACAATATCCCAAAATAAAAAGTTCAACAATATGGAGGAGCTCATTGAATGAGCTCCAGGTGGAGTGACGTACGAAATATTGAACTCCGACCCGTTATACAGGTTTTCAAGGATTAATCAGACTCCATTAGGCTCAAACGTAGGTGTGACGACAATTCGGGTTTAGACTCCACAAACAGTTCAATGCATCCGCAAGGTTCTTTGTCAACGGCTAAAGAGTAAAAAATTTTAAGAAAAAGATAACAGGTAGTTCACAGTAGGTCTTAATATTTCTGCTGAAATGGTAAAACACAATCGCGTTTCTAGATCTTTTTAACGGATTTCGGTGTATTATCGGGTTCGTAGTTCATGACTTATGTCAATATCGGTTAGTGTTCCCAAATCTTTTTAGGTCAGTGTGTGCGAGTTGGTCTTCTCATAAGCTTAGTTGATGGAGCTAGTCCTTGAAGGTTGAATTGGTTCGAGTAGACGTTACATCCTCCGGTAGTATGATGGAAAAGGACCGTCTATACTAGGTAACGGTAACGGTTAGCTTGTAAATTTTTCGTAGTCCTTGTACATCCTGAAGTAATCCATATAAAGGTTTTGTCGGTACAAGGATCCTCATAATTCACGGATTCTAGTCTCCCACTAAAAGGTAAAGTATATTGAAGAAAATCTTCTAGTCTAGTGGTGTATAATCCAATCAGAGTGAAACTGCTACATTACATTCTAGAACCTTTCAATCCGTAATTTCCATGACTACAGGAAGCATGATTTAGTCTCTCGGCTAAGGTTGTGGTATTTCCACATGCTAAGGTTAAAGAAAAGATACTTAGTTATGACGCTTACAGATGCGAATACTGACTGACACGACTCGTGAATACGCACGCAAAATAATAATAAAACACAAGTACAATATAATCTCGTTGACATTGTAGAGGAAGGAAAAAAAGAAAGAAAAACAAATAGATATGGAACATAAAGGTAATTTGACAAAATTTTATTGTAACACCCCCAAATTGGGTCGCAGCGGAATAAGGGTCCGGGGCGTGTTACTTCTCAGATCAATAACACAAGATAATATAAGAACGACCAAAAAGTCGTTTAAAACTGATACATTGGATTTAATAAAGTATGTGTTACAAAAGCCCGAAGCTTTACTTGTTATTATTACAAAGATTTCCAGCCCATAACAAATGATCAAAATGTAATGCGACTAAATCTTTAATGCATGACTTCAAAATATAACCACCAATGTATCCTTCACACCTCGTGCTTAATGACATCTTGAAAAACATTGCATTTAAAAACGTCAACATAAAGTTGGTGAATTTCATAGGTTTATGTAAATGTATATGCAGGACCGCAAGACTTTCCCAGTGATAATGCAACAGATGCAGACATCACAAAATGCAATTACGTTTGCCTAAGCTCATGACACCGAAGCTCGACATAATTGAATTGCCAATGAAATTAATATTGCCTACATTCCCTTGATGATTGTTTCAAACCCCGTAACATCCATATCCAGACATGATTAAAACGTCGTTCCAGTGATAGCTATCACCCGAACGGGGAGTCAAATCCCAAATAGATCTATCTATAATCATTCGCGCTCACATTCCAGTAATTGACAGTTCATGATTCATGGGCATAGTGGGTTATCGCTACTTAGGCAAACACGTAATCATGATAAAATGTACACTTGCGTCCAATTTGTAAAACAAAGCATGTTTCTCACCCCAAAACTTGTAAATCAATAATTGTAAAACATGGGGCTATGAACTCACCTTGAGTGAGTAAACTGATAATAAAATATCCCAAGTAAAGACGCGTCACGCTAACGCCCGAATGCAACCTAGATATTATAGGTCGAATCAGTATTCAAGTACGTTGTCTAACAACCTACCATCCCATATAATCCTAATAGTGTTATCATCGACCTATCGTTCTGCTATCAAATTAAGATAGTTCCATGACATGATGTACGAAGGAGTTAGGACACTTTAAATCGTAAATCCAACAACTCGTCAATACGCCATCCGAAGAAGCCTCATTATGAAATTCCCTAGTAATATAGCACTTCGATAACTAATAACATATATATTCTATATAGCTATATCACCATCTAATCGTGTAAGTGAAATCGTAATTATAAAGTAAAAACGTTTATAATTACGCCTTTAGTAAAAATGACATAACTTTGTCGTTTTAAGTCCGTTTCTCGCGTTTCTTACGCCCACGCTTTCGTATTAAGACGAGTGATCATAAAATCATATTTTTAGGTTTTTGAGATTCTGTGATGAATAGTGTTTTACTGTTCATAACAGCTATAAAAATCGTTTTATACTTTTTAATTAACGTTAAAACCCGGTTAATACCGAATCTTATTCGGTATAGCACCGTTTTTAGCATTTCTTTCGAACACGTTCCCTCGAATTGAAAGTTTTATTCATATAATGATGTTTACAAAGTATAAGTTTCTGCCATGAATAGTAACTTTTTATAAAATTTGTTTTATAAAGTATTTAGCGTCGTATAAACTCGAAACTTGTATCGTCTCGTATATTAATCCTTTTTCTTTCGAGTTTCTTATCATTTTGGAATCCTTATGAGGTGTACTATCTTTATAAAATCTAATATGGCTTCTTCCAAAATCGAACCAAAACAGAAAGTTTGAGGTTTTGTGATTTAGACATGTTTTAAGCTTGATTTTTGTACCATTAAGCTTCAACACCTTATTACAACTACTTCACAACATTTCTATCTTATGTTTTACATATATAAAGTCCATTAGATCATGCTTTACTCAAGTGTGTTCAAGATAACAAGTTTAACTACCATTTTCACTTGTAACTCATAAGTTAACATTAGAAACCCTAATTTGCTCATAAACATGTTCATACTTAAACACAACATTTTCGATACACTTAATACATCCCTTTTATACATCTTATAGCATCCAGTGTGACATGTAAGAAAATTCATAAACACATTAATACAAAAGTAAAAATACATTATACATATTCAAAAGTATCCTAAATGGTGATTTAGCTAAATATACATATGAAGCACATAAAATCTTAGTTATGAAATATAAAGGCTTTAAATAACCTTTGTTGGTCTGTCGTAGAGAAAAGAATAACAATCACACCGATTGATTACCAACTTGGCTTGAAAATATAAGGTGAAGAACCCTAATTTCAACCAACAACCTTAATCTTGCAATAAACTTTGTTAAAACCAGGCTTTCAAAGCTAACCAACCCATCAATTCTTCCTAGAATACCTTAAGTAGTGATTTATAAACACTAATATGATGAAAGAAAATCAAGCTATGGATTGTGTATTATGTGTGTTTGATGCCGTGGGTTTAAAAGAGGAGGAAGAGAGGGTTTTGTGATTTTTCTTGTAATGAAGTGAAGTGTATAAGTCCCAAGCTCACATATGCATGCATATATATACTACTTGGAAGATATTATGAAGATATTTGATGTCTAGTGGACGTATGCAAGGCGGAAAGACTTGGAAAGAAAGTTGAAGCTTATCTTAGATAAGTTTGGCTAGTTATGAGTTCAAGTGGATGCAAGATGCATGTATGGAGATAATTTGCGAGTTGAGAACTTATTGGTTCTTATCTTGGTATACCTAGTCACTTTACACAAAGTTATGCTTAGGACTTAAGTTAGGATATGTTTTGATCTTTTATATAATGAATACTTGCATTATATTAAGTATAATGTAGATAGACTTAATAAAATGTATAACTATGTACATGGTAGTATGTTTTGATTTGAATCTTTCCATGAAGAATATGTATAACATTATAAATACTTGAAGTTTTAAAGCTAAACTTTAAACTATTGGGTACAAATTTTCTGGGCTATTTAGATAGCGTAGATTAAGTTAAACGTGTTTCGGGTTGGCCTAAATGTACTTTATCGCGAAACGTAAACACTTAACGTAACCAATAAAAATAAAATGTGCAATGATAATAATTATCCTCTAAATAATCATTTAACACTTGCTTGATGTAAACGTTTAATCGTTTAATGCCCGTTTACATTGAACGATAATTTTTAGCTTACGCGATTTAACTTAACGATTTCAATTTAAAAGCAAACGCATACAATACTAAAAGTAAGTAGTGAATTTATTGACGTCGTATAATGACCCTAATTGAGCCTTGTCCTCAAGGCTTAAGACGCGGCACTTGACGACGGTGTGGTCGTTTCGAAGAGGTGTGGATATTTCTTCCGGAATTGGTCTTCATGTTCCCAAGTGAACTCAGGACCTCTCCTGGAGTTCCATCGAACCTTGATTATTAGAATGCAGCTTCGCTTCAACCGTTTAACTTCATGGTCCATGATTTCTACCGGCTCCTCGACAAAAAAAAGTTTGTCATCATAGTGAAGTCCATCCAACGGAACAGCTAATGGTTCGTCGGCATAACACTTCTTCAAGTTGGATACATGAAACGTATTATGAACCCTGCTCATCTCTTGTAGAAGCTCCAGCTTGTAAGCAACGGATCCAACCTGTTCCAACACCTTGAAAGGTCCAACATATTTGAGGTTTAACTTCCCATGTTTGCCAAAACGTACGACCCCTTTCCAAGGCGAAACCTTAAGCATAACCTTATCTCCAACTTGAAATTCCATCGGCTTGCTTTAAATCGACGTAACTCTTTTGTATATCACGGGCGGCTTGCATTCTTTGCTTGATTTGGATGATCTTCTCGGTCGTTTCTTAAACTATTTCTGGACCATTAAGTTAAACTTCTCCAACCTCGGCCCAACAAACAGGTGAACAACACTTTTGACCGTAAAGTGCTTCAAATGGTGCATCCTTGATGCTAGCGTGATAGCTATTGTTATACGAGAGAACTCGACCAATGGTAAATGGTTAACCCAGCCCTTTCCAAAGTCGATCGCACAAGCACGCATCATATCCTCGAGAGTTTGAATAGTCCTCTCGCTTTGTCCGTCAGTTTGAGGATGATATGCAGTACTCATATCCAAGTTAATACCCAAATCCTTCTGAAGTGACCTTTAGAAATTTGATGCGAACCTCGGGTCGCGATCACAAATGATTGAGACAGGTATTCCATGCCTCGTGACCACCTCCTTTAGGTACATTCTTGCCAACCTTTCCATGGGATCAGTTTCCTTCATCGGTACAAAGATGGCAGATTTAGTTAGTCGGTCAACAATCACCCAAATGGTGTTGTAGCCGTGTGATGACTTAGGAAGCTTCGTGACAAAATCTATAGGGATATTGTCCTACTTCCATTGAGGTATCTCGGGTTGCACCAACAAACCCGATGGTCTTTGATGTTCATCCTTGACCTTAGCATAAGTCAAACATTTGCTAACATAGGTGGCGATGTCGGCCTTCATATTGGGCCACCAATATAGCTTCTTCATGTCCTGATACATCTTGTCAGAACCCGGATGGATAGAATATTTTGACTTGTAGGACTCGTGCATAATCACAGTCCTCAAGTCACCATAACATGGTAACCAACTCCTGCCATTTAAGCATAGAGTTCCATCCGCATAAGGTTCCAACTTTTCTGTTCTAAGTTTCTCTAGATCCTTAGAATTTTCAATCAACATACCTCCAACATCTTCATTCATGATGTTCTCTAGTTTACGTGCTTCAGTCTGAGCATTCAAGATTTGCTTAGGAAGATTCAAATATTGGTCACGATAAGGGTCGAACTCTCTTAATGGCTTTATTCGTCTTTCCTGATCAAGCATCAGCAACAACATTTTTGCCTTTACTGGGTGGATAACAATCTCACGTCGTAATCACTGAGCAACTCTAACCACAAATAAACCCACACATCCACACAACGTTGTTGCATCATGTTTTAACTTATTTCTGATTAAGAAATGTATTGTAAACTTTATTGATCAGTGAATACCGTGCATTAGTTCAATAAAATATCAGTGTCTCTAAATTCTTGAGAGCGAGAGCGAACACTACTACTCCAAGTTCCAAATCATGAGTCGTATAGTTCTTCTCATGGATTTTTAATTGGCGTGATGCATAAGCAATCACCTTATCTCTTTGCATCAACACAGCGCCTAAACCTTTGATTGAAGCATCGCAGTATGCGATAAAATCTTCGCTTCCTTCAGGTAAAGCCAAAATTGGTGCACTACACAACTTCTGCTTCAACAGTTAAAGCGTTGCTTCTTGTTTGTCGCCCCAAACGAACATGGCCTTCTTTTGAGTAAGCTTGGTCATTGGCTTGGCGATTTTCGAAAATCCTTCGATGAATCTTCGGTAGTACCCGGCAAGACCTAAAAATTGACGAATCTCTGTTGGTGACTTGGGAGATGCCCATTCTTTAATGGATTCGATCTTGGCGGGGTCTACGTGAATACCCTGACTATCAATCACGTGACTGAGGAACTGTACTTTCGGAATCCAAAATTCACACTTGGAAAATTTAGCATACAACTCCTCTTTCTTAAGCAACTCTAAGATTAACTTAAGGTGCTCTTCGTGTTCTTGCTTGTGCTTCGAATATATCAGAATAACGTCAATAAATACCATCATGAATTTATCCAGATATGGTTTGCAAACCCGATTCATAAGGTCCATGAATACAGCCGGTACGTTTGTCAAACCAAATGGCATAACTTAAAATTCATAATGGCCGTAACGAGTTCTGAAAGCGGTCTTCGGAATGTCTTCTTCTCGAACTCTCAGTTGGTGATAACCCGACCTTAGGTCGATCTTCGAGTAGACACTCGACCCTTAAAGCGGATCAAAAAATCATCAATTCTTGGGAGTAGATAACGGTTCTTCACCGTCAGTTTATTCAATTCTCGGTAATCAATGCACATCCAGAATGATCCATCCTTCTTCTTGACAAAAAAGACCGGAGCTCCCTAGGGTGAGGAACTGGGTCTTATAAAGTCTTTGTCAGATAGTTCTTTCAGTTGCTCCGACAACTCTTTCATTTCAGAAGGTGCCAATCAATAAGGTGCCCGGGCTACGGGTGTAGCACCAGGTATCAAATTGATTTGAAATTCCACTTGTCGAGTCGGAGGAAGGCCCGGCAAGTCCTCAGGGAATACATGAGGAAAATCCCGGACGATTGGTACGTCCTCAAGTCGCTTCTCCTTTGACTTGTCTTCAGTGTCCTTCATAGTAACATGTGCCAAAAAGATAGGACATCCTTTTAGCAAATACTTTTGGGTTTTATTGCACGAGATGATGTTCAATCGTGTCTCATTTCCCTGGTTCCTCCTGTCACCATGTACGATTAAGGTTTCTTTTCCCTATGGAATGCGAACAATCTTCTCCGCACAAACAATGACAACGTGGTACTTCGCCAACCAATCCATACTGATTATAGCGTCGAAACTACCAAGTTCTACGGGCATTAAGTCTATGTTGAATGGGTGGTTTAGGAAGTTTAATGTACAACCCCTAAGGATAGTGTTTAATGATCACTTAAAATAATTCCTTTAGTATATATAAATATATATATAATAAATATAAATATATAATAATAAGAAATATCTCAAAAATATCAATAATAAGAATTTCGTAAGGCTTTTTAAAAGGATTATTACTTTTGACCAAAGCAAAACCCTAAAAACCTTCCAGGGTCGTGTCCCGGCGAGGTGCGAATATGAAAATCGAGGTAACGTTTGTGAACAATGCTTGAATATTACAAATTGGATTTAGTTATCTATTTCTAATAATATGTTAAAACGAGTAAAGGTACGCTAAAAACGAAGGCAATTAAAGCTAGAACACTAAAAATGATAACGGGATTCAAATCTCGTTCTTTAAAAAACTAAATTCTATAAATTTAACCCTACCAATGCAAATTTAATTTTTAACAATCCTAAATGATAAAAGAAAATTTTAAAAAAAGAATTATATTTTTTTGACTTTTATATTTTTTATTATGAATTAAAAACTGATTTAATCTAAAAAATTAATTAAAAATACTAAATCAAATTAGAAAAATCTAAAAAAATAATATGAAAAGTACTTTGGACAATGTTGAATTTAAGGAAAATAAAACGGAGTTACCAGCTTATTTAAATAAGCTGGTATTAAGCTAAAATAGGCTGATAAGCTTAATGGCTAAAAAGGGGTTATATATTTAATGTTGCAAAGAGTAACCGGAAAAGACCCAAGGGCATGTTGTAGTGGAGTGTGGTGTTAAAATTGTTGGTTGAGGGTGGTTGAGGTCTTGGGTTCGAGCCTTGGCTCACCCTTGGCTTCCTACTTTCCCAATGATTTTTATTTGCTAAAAAAAATTTGAAAAATCTTAAGGACCTAAAAATAAGCAATTTTTGTAAAATGACTTTTTAATAAAACCACAAATAAGCACATAAATAAGCTAACAAGAGTGACAGTTTTGGCATTTTATACTAAGTCTTAAAAAGCTAAACTGTTGGCCTTTTTAAACTTAATAAGCTAATGAAAAAGCAAATAAGCTAACAAAAGACAATAAGCTATACCTAATAAGCACTATGGAAAAAAATAAGCAAATAAAATGAGCTAAACTAAGCTTAAAATGACAGAATCTCTTAAAAAGCTTTTAACTTAGAATTCTAAACTGAAAAAGTTCAAAAGCTTGAATAAGCTCTAACCTAAACTAAATAAGCTAACAATACCTTAAAACTAACCTAATTAGCAAGATTAAACACAAGTTAAGCAATCCCAATAGCTGAAAAGCTCAAATAAGCAAATAAGCAGTTAGGCCAAAACCTACTAACCAAACATCCAAAGGGGACACTTTCTAGCTTATTTTTAAGCTAGAAAATAGATCCTTATGGCTTAGAGACTTATAGCATTGGTATTTGCTAAAACACACATCTTTTATACCCCGTAAAACACTATTAATTAGACTAAAAATGCTAAAATATGGAAAATTATATTGCAAATATGTTTGTTTGGTATTTTTATGTCTTGCAGGTAAAATGATTGAAACGGTGCAAAAACAGGAATTATCGGGCTCAAATTGGTCAAGTTTAATTATTACTTAAAGCCAAGATGAAGTCGCGAAAAGTCTTCGAGCATACCAGTGGAAAGAGCATGAAAAAACGATTCCAACGGTGCTTTCGGATTTTATTGGGCTAGCCCGTAACCCATTTTATGGGTCGGGCCAGCCCAAGCTTGCATTATTCCATTTAAAATCCCAACAAGGATTATTATAAAACTAATATATGAATGAGGAGGTGATGTCGGCATGATGTAATCACATGTGCATCAAAATTAAATAAGAGAAGCTCACGTGATAGAGCACTATTCTTTTTCTTGGCGAATGAAGTTGTGCCGCGTGGCAGAGCAATTCTTATAACGATTCAAAATGCATTGCAAATGATCCAACAGACAAAATGCTTTGCATACTAAGAAAGCCAACAAAAAGGACATGTGCTCTTTATTGATCGGTGGATCTGGTCTGCGTTTCACTGCAATCTGAGGGAGCACCTTTCTAAGCCAGTGATTGGCTAATAATTCTATCAATGATAGGACAGAATTTACAAATCTCACCCTCGTTGGACTCTATAAATCAACTCGCCTCCCTCACACTTGGATCACCTAGTCTTTTATTTTTCTTAGTCTTAGTTTTGTATTTTTAGCTTATTTTAGTTTTGTAATAGCTTATTTTACTTTTTCTGCTTATTGTACCTAGCTTATTTGGCGAATTTAATATGATGATGTAATGAAAATGGTTTAAAGTTTGTCGATGATCTCGTGTTGCTTTTTGTTTACTTAATCTCTCGGTAATTTTCCTTTTCGTGTGGCTTATTCAATAAGCTGATTTTTCGTCCTTATTATTGTCAAAAGTTCTTAACGACTTAGATAATGACTCCTAAAAGCTTTCCAAGCTAATTCGACTCATTCCAAATCGTTTTTAAGTACTTTTCGAATTAATAAGCTAGAATAAGCTCGAGTTTAGCTTAATACTATGCTTATTTCGTTTTAGTTTTATTAGAAGCTTTTATTTTCTGCTTAGATAAGCTTCTAACTAGCTTGTTTGGTTTCGCATGAGCTTATATAGTTAAAT